>JAPYZD010000122.1:0-204238 GCA_030522725.1 Ichneumoninae sp. B BG-2022a | reverse complement strand
TTATTAATTATTATGAATTATTAATTATTATAAATTATTAATTATTATAAATTATTAATTATTATGAATTATTAATTATTATAAATTATTAATTATTATGAATAATTAATTATTATAAATTATTAATTATTATAAATTATTAATTATTATAAATTATTAATTATTATAAATTAGTTATTATTATAAATTATTAATAATAAGAATCAATAATTTTCATAATTTATAATAATAATTATGTTATTCAAAATTATTATAAATAATAATAAATATTAATAATTATAAATAACAAATATACATGATAATTAACAAAATAAATATTTATTTTGAATTAAATTTAATAATATAAATAATAACCTGAAATGTTCTTAAAGCCGTTGATAGTGTTTCAACAATATCAGATAAATATGGTAATAATAATTGTCCAGCTTCTTCAAGTAAAGCAGCAAAAGCTGAACATGCAGCTTCTTGTACACGTTTATTTGAATCCATAATATGTGATAATAACTAAAACAAAAATTAATTGAAAAAAAGAAAAACCTTACTTTGGAACATGTTAGTTTGAGAATATCTTCTTGTGGGCATATCCACATAGCAAAACGGCTTAATGTCCAAAGGCTTATACTTCTAACGATTGGCTAAAAAGTATTTATAGGAAAAAAAAAAATTTTACGCACCCGTCTATCCGAACAATTACTTAATAGAACTTTTAATATATCAGGTAAATATTGATTAAGTCCATCTATACACCCTCTTGCTATAGCACCCAAGGCTAATATGGCAGATTCTTTGACTTCCCATTCTTCACTATGCAGGCATGGGCCCAATGAGGGTAGTAGATGTATTAATATTTGATTTCCAAAAATTGTAGAAAGATGATCTAGAGCTCTCGCGGCTGATTTACGTGCAGTCCAGGAGGAACCCCATGTGGTTAGATTACCATCTTCTTCTGAATAATTCTCATCATTATCATCACCGCCAGTACGACGAAAAACAGGGGCAAGATCTTCAGCGGTGTCCGGAGCAGTAGCATTACCATCAAGCAACTGATTCTGATCCATTTGAAGATAATCCCAGTTAGTATACCTTGTATTTAGAGCCAATAAAGGGAGAAGCCTATTTTTTTTTAGATGTCAGTAAACTTACGTAGGTAATGCTTTTTCGATTGTCGGATGAGATTCTTTACGTTTTAAGATATGTGAAAATAATTCAAGAGCCGCATGTAAATTCTCATATGCATTTTTCTGGGGATCTAAGCACTGTATTGTGAAGATAAGAATACTGTCTAAATTATTTAGAACTATGTCGGGTGATAATGTTATGACCTGTTCCATTCCTGCTAAGACCAATCTACCTATTTCAGGATTTCCATCCATCGCTAAGTGACCTAGAGTCTCCCAATACATGCTGAAAAATTTGCCTAATGATTCGCCAGGCATAAACAAGTGACCTTGCTGAAAATGATTTAAGCATGCTAATGAAATGCAACGACGCGATAGAGGAGTATTGTCTGTGTTTGCGACCATTAGTAACTTAGGAACAAGCTTTTCAGCACAAAATCCCAGAAACGATGGTGACTTTGATACTTCTACTTCGGTGAGTGCCATTGCGGCCATGTGTCCAGTAGTTGCTGCTCTACTGATTTCGTCTTCCACAATTTTGCTGAATGCTCCATAAGCGCCATCACAAATTTCGGAATCTGGATGATCCAGGAGGTTAAAAAGAAACGGGAGTAATCGAGGATATCCCTCAACACCTCGGTGTCCCACTAAAGTTGTAAGTATTGACCCAGCGGTGGCACGCACAACTCTTAAAGGATCTAGTATTGCGCGAGGAGCATTAACTTTCGCATACTCAAGTACATGACACTCTGCCTCTACTATTGAATTCGTTTGTGAATGATCAGGAGGAGCTGTTTCTGACCACGGACTTTGCCTGCCAATTCGTTGGATTAATTCTGATATACGAGACTTAAGTAGTAAACCTGCCCGTTGTCTTATTTCAGCAGATTGGTCTGCGCAATCTACAAGAATAAAACAATAATAACAGGGAGCATCTACAAGTGTTGCGAGCTGGGTTACAGCTTCAGCAAGCTTTCGCTGAACGTGAGAGTCTGAAGAGTCTGCCTGCTTCAAAAGATCCACAATCCCGTTCAGAATTGACGGGTTCGGTGTCCAGTCACTTGGCGCGGCTTCCATCATGACTCTAATTAGAGGTCCATTAGACCTGAACCAGTTCGCTCTGCATGCAAATAGGCGCAACCTTAAGGTTGCCATAGATCATAATAGTCTTCGTGACAATTTCAACAACTCTGAAACAATACAGACTGTTGCTATAATAACGCGCCTTTGACTTACACGGACACACTCATTAAAGTTCTGCCGCAAATTAGGAAGTGTTTGTCCTGACAGAAGCCTTGAGTCGCACGATTCTAGGGATTACCAAAAAAAATTCAAAGCCGTACATATTAGATGCTAGCTGTAGTGCGCAATCACGAACTTTATCGCTTCAGTCTCTGATGTGCAAGATGCCATTACTATGCATGTTTGTGTATGCGAAAAGCACATAAATAAGAGTATGGCAAATCTAACCTATGATTCAAAATATTTCCATGCGTATTTGTTGGAGAAATAAATGCATGAATAACTTAGCGCTTTGCTGTATCGTTAATTTTGTAAGTTTGCATCATAAATTCAAATTTGAAGGAAGAAAATAAAAGTCCCCCTGAATTAAGCCGTAAGGCTGAAACTCTCGGACCAATAATATTTGGAGAGATTAGAAAATATTATTGCAGTACTTCAAAAGTAATTTAAATCTTAAATAGAAGCTTGTCAGAAGATGCGCATCAGAAGGTTTCATATTGTTTAGAATAAGGTATTTATGTACGTATAATACAAGATGCCGATTTTTGGAAAAAAATTATAAGACAATTATTATCACTGTGACATTACAGTTCCTGGTTCTGTAGCTAGATGACCATGCCTGACACGACTACAAGTATATCTACTGGGCTTGATTTCAATTATATAGATCCCACAAAACCATTCCTATATAATCAACCAGCACTCTCATTTGTTTTCAACGGGCCACATGCATCCAAAAAGTTGCCCACTCAGCTTGTTTATCCGAATGGAACGATCTCTATCGGTGCAGCACCTTTAGGGACCTCGTGGTGTAGTGAAGATTGCTCAAATGAAAGTAAGAAAATCATTTTGATTATATATTATTCAGATGAGGAGGAGAGACTTGATCAATTGCGGGAATCTAAAATTGTCGCTTATGCCTGTGTTGATAAGACATTAGAATTCTTTGATTCAGATATGAAATCATATACAGTTCTTTTGCTTCTATTAGCTGCGTTCCAATCATTGTGGATTGTAGTGCTATTATCCGGTAACGCTCAATTTTTTAAGCAATGTTTGTTCAGGCGGTGCATTATTGCCATTTGACATTAAGTCAGATTCTCCATCAACAAAATCTTCAATGATGATTGAGGCCTCTAGCGCGCAGTCTTTTCGGCATTTGATATACATTTCCTTGATGACTATTCATCTGCTCCCTAGTAGGATATAACATTTCTCGTTATTTTCTGATTCAGTAACGGGTATACTTTGTGAAGCACCTCCTTGCCTTCGTCTTTACAACGTTCTGCTAATATTTTGTGCTTGCGCTGTATTTACATTTTGTCTTTACAGGTGCGTGAAAAGTTAATTGAATAATATTCAGTGTTCTAGATGTGATCGTATTCGCTCTCCTAATTCCGCTTAGATGGCTTGGTGGAGGGATTTGTACGCAAATGGTATGATTTGGTCGTAAACGCGAATTCCTTCTCTATAACTTCAGTCTTCACAAGTCTTTACGTTGCACAAGAACTGATGCATTCAAATTGGTGCATTGATAATTCTCTTCTTCGAGGTAAGCCTTCTGCTATACAAACTGTTTATTAGAGAGACGCAAACTGCAACTGCAACCAAGGACGCAGCACAAACATGTCTTTTTCAATTCTGCAATTTCAGTTTTAGACAACGCAGAATACACATAAAACATGTTCAGTAAACAGCAGCAACAACAACAATATGAAATTAGAAATGCGCTAGACACAGATAGCCCGTTACAAATACTATGTCCCACAACCGAATTATTTTGGGAGACTATATGGAAAGATTTAGGTTGGGAATTGGAGAGAATACACCGTGCTCATTCTTTATTTCTTTTTTATTGCTCGCAATCAAAAAAAAATAATATAAAAGGAAATTCGAATCCTAATTTTTATCGTGCATTATCTGTTGAAGAAGCAGTAGGAGTTAAATTTTCTGAAAGTTGTTTTGATAATTCACAATCAATTGATGCAGAATCACTTGACATTTTTTTTAAGCATTACGCTGTCCCAAAAATAAATACAAATACAGATGGATTAAATTCGCTAAGTTTTACTTTTTTCGGTTCTAATTCTATTGATTGTTGGCAGGTATGAATATTTTAATTTAAATTTTTTTTTAATAAAAAACAGTTTTTAAGAATTTGTGCTCTTTGTGACATTGATACACCACATGACATTTTTCGTCCTGTTGGAATCGCTCGGTTAGCAGCAATACATCGTCGTTATGATCATAACTTAAAAGGCTTTCTTGATGAATCAGACTTATTAAAATTGTTTATTGATATTGAAGGACTTGATTATAAAAATAACAATAATAAAATCAACAATAATAATAACAACAATAATAATAATAATAATAATAATAATAATAACTTTTCAATTAATTATAAAAATATAATTAATTCAATGAATAATGAAAAAAATGATAAATTATATTATAACAATAATAATTATTATGAAGAAAAAATAAATAAAATAAAAAAAATAATAAATATAAAAGATTATATAAAATTAAATTTTTTTGATTTTGTTAAAGCTGTAAATATAAAAGCAATTGAGTAAGATAATGGATTTATATTATAAAAAAAATCGGTGTGCAGAGGAACGTCTCGTTTACTTCGATTAATTATATTTCGGAATCAATCACTAAAGATTTTGAATCAAAGAGAATTAAATTTAAAATATTTAAATAAAAAAGAATTTATTAATAATAAATTAGAACAGAGTAAAAAATTGCCATTAATTTCCATAACGCCATATGCACCAATCATAAATAATAATGAGTTTTTTTGGGACAATGAAATTAAAAATAGGTAAAATAAATTCAATTTATTATTTTTAGATTTTTATATCAAAATTATCTTTCACAATATGATTCAGTAATTATACATTCAAAATTTTGGGACAAGAAAACTGAAAATACAAAAAATTCTCCAGCATTTTTAAATAGATCTTTACCTCCACTTGTAAAAGATAATCAAAAAAATAATAAAATAATCTTACCATGTGATAGATCTGTAACAGCAGATTCTCACAATATGAATTATATAAATGATGATCGATTTAAAGCCTTTTGTCAGAATACATTTATCCCAGCAGATCATGTTAATGATGTTCCAGGGCCTATTGATCTTTTACGCTATAATACAAAACCAGATGATTATCACTTACCATCGATAATAGCACCATGTTTGTCATTACAGAATTTTGTTGAAGAAAAAAAAAAAAAAAATAAATTTATAATTAATGAAAAAAACTTAGAAATTAATAATAAACAAAATTATAATATAAGCAAAAATGATTCTATTATAAATGACATGAACAATAATAATAACGATGATAATCATATTAGTCATAATAATATAAATAATAATAATTTTAATAATATAGATAATGATTATCATAACAATATAAATACTAGTAATTATAAAGATAATTATAATAATTTTTATTATAAAAATAAAATTGATTATGATAATTTTAATACTAATTATGAAAATAAAATAGATAACAATAATAATAATAATAATAATAATAATAATAATAATAATAATAATAATAATAATAATAATAATAATAATGATAATAATAATAATAATGATAATAATAATAATAATAATAATACTGATAATAATAATAATGATAATAATAATAATAATAATAATAATGATAATAATAATTATAATAATTATAATAATAATATTGATAAGAAAATTGAAAATGATAATATTAAAATTAAGTATGATAATATTAATAAAATAGAAAATGATAATAATGTTATCATCTATAAAAATGATAATATTAATAATAATAATATCAAGAAAATTGATAATAAGAATAAAAATATTGAAATTTATATAATTAATTTAAATAATTGGTTAAACATTCATAAAGTGTGGAATAAATTAATAAATTTAGAGATTGAAGATGATTTTGAGTATGCTAATTTTTTATACAAACAATATTATTATTTACACAAATCATTTTTTAAAAAAATAACTAACACATGTAAATTTGGGACTGGGACATACGAAAAAAACGTAGAGTCGAGAAGTATTGGGACAGTGGTATCTACTGAAGAAATTACAGATTTTGGAACATATGTAATCACAGATATTGAAACAGGAATATCTGATGAAATTGAAAAATTTGTAAATATTGGGACATGTATATCGATGAAATCTCCAGAATGTCGTACAATGACATCTTCACGGATTGGGGGAAATTTTAATTATACTGGTAACATTAAGGAGATTGAGACAATCAAAATGTCGGAATCATCAGATGAAAAATTCAGAAAAAATTCTGTGTCAAATAATGAAATTAGAAAAGATATTGAAATAAGTTCGAATATTAAAAAATTGACGGAAACTGGGACATTGGTATCTACAATGATTGAAACAAGGTTAAATACTGAAAAATGCATGGATATTGAGATATCAAATAATTTTGAGACGAAAAAAATAGAAACAGAAATTGATATAAAAACAGAAGGAAATATTGGGACAATCGATGAATTTGAAAATTTAATATTATATTTAAGTTGTATAATTGATGGTGTAGCAAATAATTTATCGGATATAATTTGTAAACGTGAATTATGTAAATCTTTATTTTATGAAGAAGGACATTTTATGAAAGTAAAAAAAAAATTAATTAAAATAATTTGGCATAAAATATTTGTATATTTATTTAATAGAGAAGAATTTAATAAATATTCAATTTATAATAATAAATTATTTTATTATAAATTAATATATAATAAAATTAAAATTTTAATCAAAAAATTAAAGGGGACAAATAATCATACAGAAGATTTATTAATTTTGAATAAATTAATTCAATTATTAGATTTAACTGCAGATAATTTACAACACTATTTAGAAATTTTATCATGAAAAAAAAAAAATTTAAATTAATTATGAATTTGATTTTAAAAATGCTATTAGATCTGCTCGTTCTTGAGATTTTTTTAGTCCAACAAAAACCATCTTAGTACCTGGTATATATTTCTTCGGATTTTCTAAATAAGCGAATAGATGTTTCTCTGTCCAAATTATTCCCGATTCTTTATTTGCATCAGAATAAGAATATTCACTTGTACCACTTGGCCTGCCCACTAAACCAAATAAATTTGGCCCATTTTTAACGCCACCCCCTTTATTTATTGTATGGCATTGTGTACATTTTTGTTTGAATATTTTAGCACCTTTTGCGATATTACCTTCTGGTATTTGTACGTCAGGTTCTGGTCGACTCATCAAAAAATTATTTTTATAAAGGTCCTGTATACATGCGTCTTTTTTATTAAAAAAAAAAAAATTTTTTTTTTCATTTTTTTTTTTAATAGACGGGTGTATGTCAACTCCAAAATATGTACCACCACGAAATTTGTGTTCACCTGCATCACCACCAACACAGCAATGTATAAGATCTCGTTTTAATAATAAATCATCAAGAGTTTTAGCGGCTTTGAACAAAATACAAAAGATTAGAGTCAATAATGTCAATCTTATTCTTGCTTATGCTTTTTTGTTGTAAGCTATCTCAAAAATAAATTTTTTTGTAGTACAATATATCAATCGGTTTGTCAATGGAATTTGTTTGATGCCTATCTCTCATTTTTAGCGAGAGAGAAAGGGTTTATAAACAGTAATACGTGGGTAGGATTTGCAGAAGGGATCTCAGGAGTGACAACATTACTTTTGGCTGTACCTCTTGGAATACTTGTCGATCATTTTAATAGAGTTAAATTAGTTCGTTTTGGTGCATGTCTTGGTTTCATTGCAACAATAATTTCTGCATATGCATTCTCATTTGATAATTTAACAACTTTATATATGAATCTTTTTTTATGGGGAGTATTTTCTGCAACGCAAGGTACTGCAGCAGAAGCTGTATTTGCCGATTCACTTGAAAAGGGACAACGTTCAAAAGCATTTACATTGAAAGGAGTTTTAAATACTTGTGGTTTATCTTTGGGACCTCTGCTTATGTTTGTAATGTTTTTGTGGCTTGGAAATGAGTGGAATTTAAAAGATCTTCATATACCTTTATTAGTTGAGTTTAAAAAAAAATTATATTCTTTAAATTTTTTTAATTTTTATTATTATAGGTTGGTTGCTGTTTTGCTCCTCTTGCTTGTATACCCCTTTTATTTTTAAAAGATCCAAAGCCAGATATTGATATAAACACAACAACAACAACAACAACAACAAATTCATCTTCTTTAAAAACACCGTTATTAACAGGAAGCAAATTAACACCAAATTTAGGACCTACAACACCATTACGTCGTGATAGATTAAGTTCAACATTTTCTGATTATTCTGAATTCAAAGATTTACCACCATCATTAAATGATTCTGAGGAAGAAAGATTTAAAAATATGTCTTTAAGTGAAAGGTAAAATAAAAAAAAAAAGTAATTTAAAATAATATTTTATTTTTAAAATAACATTTTATAATATTTTTAGATATTTTTAGATATACAATAATATTTTATAATATTTTTTTTAAATAATTTAAAATAGCATTTTATAATATTTTAACATTTTTAAATATTTTTTAAATATTTTTTAAATATTTTTTAAATATTTTTTAAATATTTTTTTAATATTTTTAAATATTATTTAAATATTTTCTATTTTTCAGATGGATTCCATATGTTGTAACTTTATCTGATTTTTTAACTGAAGTTGGAGCTGGAATGACTGTACGATTTTTTCCATTATTTTTTATAAAAGATTATGGTGTTTCACCATCAACATTATGTATTATATTTTCTACTTATCCATTATGTGTATCAATGTAAGTTTAAAAAAAAATATATTTAAATAATGTTTATTAAATAAACATTTAAGAAAATTATTATTTCATTTTTTTTAGAGCAATGCCAATATGTCAAAAGTTATCAGTATCTATTGGTAGAGCACAAGCATCTTTTATATTCCAATGTTGTGGTGTTACATTATTATTCTTAATGACATTCGTAGAATATTTACCATTTTTGATAATAATATTTATGTTAAGAGGTCAATTCCAAAATGGAGCATATCCAGTAGATAGATCAATATTGATGGATTATGTGCCATCAAAGCATAGAGGAAAATGGAATTCAATAGCATCGCTAGCAACTATGACCTGGTCTGGCTCAGCAGTATTAGGTGGTTATTTGGCTGATGGACATGATTATAGATACACATTTTTAATAACAGCTGGTGTGTATACACTTGGTGTTATTGCTTATTCTCCTCTAGTAAGTTTCAGAAAAAAAAAAAATTTTTTTTAGTTGTGGCTGGTACCACGAGTTGAATCTGGAGATAGTGGTAGTATTAATAATTTAACAAGTACAACAGATATCTTAGGTATCCAAGAATCTCCTTAAAATTTTGTGAATTTTTTGAGTTTCTTTTTTTTTAAAAAACTGATCCTACAGGCATGGAAAAATTAGGACTTAATTCTGCAATCTTACGAACATGTCGTGCTTTAAAAATAAATACACCAACAGAAATTCAGAATTTATGCATACCACAAGTATTGAAAAAAAATAATGATATTATTGGAATTGCACAAACAGGATCTGGGAAAACATTATGTTATTGCTTACCGACATTACAATATCTTTCTGAAGATGCTTTTGGGATTTGTGCATTAATATTATTACCAACCAAAGAACTTGCAACACAAGTTATGGAGCAATTCAAAGTATTTGCGAATAATCTAGGAATGATTAATCAAATTTCTTTAATTGTTGGTGGTGCCGATTTATTATCTCAAATACAAAATCTTTCAGAAAAACCTTATATTGTTATTGCAACTCCCGGCCGATTATTACATTTATTTAATAATAAAGAAATTCATCATTATTTTGCATATACAGAAATACTTATTTTAGATGAAGCAGATAGATTATTATCTGGGACATTAAGACAAGAAATTGATCAAGTAATTTTTTTTAAAAAAAATTCAAAATTCAAAAAAAAATTTTAATTTTTTTTTGTCATCAGATATGTTCTATAATTGGCTATAAAACAGTCAGAAAACAAACACTAATGTTTACAGCAACTTTGACTGAATCTGTAAAGGTATCTTTGTCTAAATTTTCTCTAAATCTTTTAGAATTATGCAACTAAAGATTGTTGTTTGATAAATGTTAATCCGACAGATTCACCATTAATTAATTTACAGCAATTATATTTATTTATTCCATTTAAAATTAAAATAACTTATCTTATTTATATTTTAAGAAACATATTTAATAATCAATCAGGAATTATATTTACTAAAACTTGTCAGTAAGTCTTTAAAAAAGTTTAAAGAAATTTTTCTTATCATTTTAGGACATGTCAAATATTAACAACAATGTTAGAATTATTTGATTTTTCTGTAACTTGTTTACATTCATTTTTAGATCATAAGCGTCGAGTTGCACATTTAGGTAATCAAAAAAAATTTCAATTTTTAATTTCAGCAAAATTTCGTGGAAGTATTTCAGAAATATTAATAGCCACAGATATAGTAGCACGTGGTATTGATATACAGAAAGTGAATTTTGTAATAAATTTTGATTTCCCATATTCGTACGAAGATTATATACATCGTGTTGGTAGAACTGCTAGAATAGGAAGAAAAGGGGTTGCATTATCACTTATTTGTGATAAAGATAACATAGATATCGTAAGTGTCAAACAATCAGAAAAATATACACTCAAGGTTCATGATATTGAAAATCGTATGAACATTAAATTAGAATTATTAGATATTCAAGAGGATGAGGCTTTGAAAAATATAAATGAAATTGCGAAAAAACAACAAGAAGCACGACAAGTAAATTTATTTTAATTATTATTATTATTTACAGATATTAAGGGAAGCCGGGTTTTTCGAGCAAGCAAAAAAAACCAAAAAATTAAAACTAATTAGAAATGCAAATTTTTTAAAAAAATAAAAAAAAATTATTTTCCTCATGCAATTTTCGATAGCCAAATTAATGCTTGAAAAAAAAAAAAAATAAGCAATATATTGTCCGCCGGCAAGCATGCCACATAATTTATTCAAGGCTTCGCTTTCCTCTTAAATGACAATCGGAGAAGACCACTCATGGTGGAGGTATCTTCGAATTGTACGATCCTTCAATACACTGGAAATTCAAACATCACTCCTTGTTGCGGCTATCTTTATAGCAGTCTACCTATTTCGTCAGGCTTTCAAATTTGTGCGCCGCATAAGAGGAAACATCGAAAAAAATGAACAGGATGAATTACCTGAGAGCTTTTTACATTTCCAAAATATTTTCTTTCTTATTGTTATAATGGCAGACTCTGTTGACTTTCTCGGAGCACCGTACATCTATGCCATGTACACCTCATTTCATAATGTTGATGAGAGATTAATTAGGCAGCTCTTACAATGTACTTTCATAACAACTGCAATAACTAATTGCGTTGCATCACCAATCATCGAATTGATTGGTCGTCGAGCAGGCGTTGTATTATGTATGGCGGCATATGCCGCAAGATACTTACTCTTAGTGTTGTTGAGTAATTTAGGTGCTTTTTTTGCTTCACAAGTCATGTACGGTGTTGCAATGGCCCTACTTTATACCGTTCCAGAATCATGGATGGTACATGAGCATAGACAACGCGGGTACTCAGACTCATTGCTGCAGAATACTTACAGCAAACTTAATATACTTGTCGCCGTCACAGCTATAGCCTCGAGTCCAATAGCAACTTTTATTAGGATCTGGTTTGGTTATGGTGGGGTCTTTATATTTGCAACGATTATATGCATTTGTACAATCGCGTTGGTAATTGTTTTATGGGGGGAGAATTATGGACAATCGGAAACAAGTGCTAATAACACAAAAAGTTGTTGCGGTCGTATGTGCAACATCATAGGATTCAGCATTACACAATGTTGCACACGTTTTCAGGTGAGACAAAAAAAGATGCATTCTCAATAATACAGGTCTTAGCTGTAGGAATTGCGCATGGTCTGTATGAAAGTGCACTATGGATTTTTGTGATGTTCTGGAGCCCGGTATTGCACGGTGTTCAACCTGATAGTATCTTTGCAGCGTTCATGATGGCAATGGCTTTAGGTTCTTATGTAACAGAATTCGTGACAGATCCATTAGACTTACCTGATCCCCGTTATGTTGAGCCACGATTAAGGCATGTTTCATCGATTCATTGCATAGAGACTATTGAAGTTAATGGAGTTGAGGAGGAGAATGAGCCATTTGTTCCTCAATGGAGATCGGGAGCTGAGATTGTGGTTGATTCAGAAATTCCAAAAACAAAGAAATTGCGATTAAAACGCATTCCTTTACGTGCATGCGTTTTATTATATCATGCAATTACAGCTTGTGCATTTGTGTAAGCAAATGATTCTCTTACTTAAAAAATGTGCAGAGTAATTGCAAAAGGTTACAATTTACACATTATGCTATACGGGTGTTTAATGATTGAATTTTGTATTGGCATGCATTATTCATCAGGTGCAAATCTACGCGCTCAATTGATACCACATAAAGGTGATCCATAAGATCACAACTAATATGTGTCCAGGTCGAGTAGTTTCATACTGTCTTTTTGGCGTTCCATCCAATATACTGAACTTTGGTATAATTTCACTAACAACTTCGTGGACCCCACGGGAGGTAATATAATCTATAAAATCTGCTTTGAAATTATAATTACAACTCATCATTAATATTTGTGTCAGGTTTTCATGGTTGCTTCAAGATTGTGTATAACAGGCGCAACTATTACATTATTAGCATTAATTATCCGACTAATACGCAAACCATTTCCCACGTGGCATCCGAGGCATTGTGGTGCAGCAAAAGATGATAATGACGTCAATAATGATTATATTTATTCTCCCTTGACGCTATTTTTCAAAAAAGCTGGTGCATCACGTCGAAACTCTGACATTCATATTATTGGGACTTGAATGATTAAGCAATTAGATTCAATTAATTTATAAAATGTTTATCTATCAAAATACAATCGATTGACTAATTGAATTATTGTTGTGAATTTAATAATACAGATTTCGAATCATCTTTAGACGAGGAGGAATCACACTTTAAACGTTTTGTATTACTAATATCAAGAATTGATTCTAATTCTTTTAATTGATTCTGGAATAATGCTTTTTAATAAAATATTCTTACAGAAAAATCGGTTAAAGCATGTTTATAATTTTCTATGAGTAAATCTTTCTTATGTAATAATTTAATGAGTACTTCTCGAGATTCTGTCTCACTAAAAATGTTGTTTATTAAAATCTCTTACGATAATGGACTGTTCTCCGAAGATGAAGCTTGAGTTGAAAGACTTTCAATTGTCTGATTTTTTATTTTATAAATGAAAAAAAAGCTTACAAATCTTGGATTTGTTGTATTGACAGAATCGCGTAAAACTTTTCCTATCTTCAAACACAAATTCTTAATATAAAAAACAAAAATTTATTCTTACTGCTTGATTATCTAAAAGCATTTCACGTTGACTTTCTAATTTACCATTAATCTATTTAAAAAAAAAAATATAATATAAAAAAAAAAAAAATAATTTAAAAAAAAAAAAATATAATTTAAAAAAAAAAAATATAATTTAAAAAAAAAAAAAATAATTTAAAAAAAAAAAAAAAATTATTATTTAAGAAATAAAAAAAATTATTATTGATAAAAAAAAAACTATTTTAGAAATAAAAAAATTGCTTTTTATAATTATTTACCTCACGCTTTCTTTTATTTCTAAAATTATATTTCTAATATGATATTTAAAAAAAAAAAATACATACAGAATTAAATTTATCTTTATTTAATGATTGACAATTTTTTAAAACGACTAAATTTTTTTTTGATTCATTGTCATTCTCTGATCCATAATCATCTCTATCTTCACCAGAAGAAGAAGATTGATATATCTCTTTCTCAGATTGTCGTTTCTTTTTTTCAGATTGTCGTGTTCCTTTAACAGATAGGTGTATAACTTCATCATAATTATTTCTAATCAAATGATTCTTAACTGATAGATTTGTATCTGATAGATTTGTATCTGATAGATTTGTATCTGATTGATTTGTGTCTGATTGACTTGTTTGTGATTGATTTGTTTGTGATTGATTTGTATCTTCATCAGAATAAGTTAATTGTTGATTAATTATATTTAAATTATTTGTTTTTAAATTTTTATTCTTTTTATCAGAAATATTTTTTGTTTTTGAATTAGTAGGAATTTTATTTCCCATTTAAGTGATAATGCATGCATTCAAAAAAAAAAAAAAATAATAATTTCTAATCTTCCTTAATTTTTTTTTTTTTAATTATTATATTTAATTCTCTAAAATATTTCATAACCTAATATTAAATCCTACTTGTAGATTAATGATATAAATGGAGCTAATGCAGGTAATATAATTGGTAAATAAATAGCAGCTTTAAATTCTAGGCTAAAAAATGTTTTCCCAAGAGTTGCATTATCAAATTGTGCCTGAATTTTAATTTATAATTATTATTTTACCTCTTTTGCTAATTTAAATCCTTTTCTAGCTGCCTCTGTTGCTTCATTTAAATTTTTTTTTTTTAAATATTCTAGGGCGAGATTTAATTGATCAATAGAATTCTAACAAAAAACAATAAAAAAAGTTATACTAGAAAAAAATTTTATAACCAGAAGTATAATAATTAATATATTTTAAGATAAAAAATAATTTTTCTCACTTTTGTATTTTGCGCTAATTTTTCTCCTATGGGTAGATTAGGTTGTGCATCAAGTGCTTGAATAAGAGCTAATAATGATTCAGAGCCATTAATTAAGTAATGAAGCAGTGAGTGTCTAATTATAGAAATTTAAAAAAAGAAAAATACCGTTCTAATGATATTTGTTCCCATTTATTCAATCCTGTCTTAAAGGGTATCTCAATAATTAATTGAGTTTCAATTTTAGAAATATTGTCAAAAATGTTTCCGGAAAATAAAAAATCATTATTTTTTAAAATCTTTAGATCTTGTAATATTGTATGATTTTTAATAAAATATTGAAATAAATTATTAGCAGGGAGTCCCAAATGAGATCTTAGATGAGAAGTCCATATTTTGAATGCTGATTCTAATTTTTCATTCGATAAATTTTCATCATTTTTATCCTCAGGCGGATCAACTATAACAAGAGACCCCCAATTTGGTATGAAAGTAGAACGAAAAGTTGAATTATTATAAAAAAATCGAAGACCAATAAAATTCTTTAAAAAAATAAAAAAAAAAAAAATTTCTCTTACCGGTTGCCATATACCAAAATAAAGTATAGATGGTGAAAAATTTGAAGGAAAATAAGGTGCGGTAAACCAATTTCCTGCAAGAGCTGGAAGCCAACTTAAATTAGAATTGAATATTTCATTTTTATTTTTTATTAATTTTTCTTTTAATTGACTATTTAAAACAATCTGAAAAAAAATTTATAAAAATTATTTTATAGAAAAATATTAATTAAATTGTTTGACTGACTTTTGATTCTATCTCAATACTGGTTATCGCATTTATTTGATTTAATATGGGACTAATAAATTTTTGAAAATAATTTTCAATGTCCCAATCTATCCTTAATTAAATTTAAAAAGAGATTTACTTACATTTTATTTGAGTCATGAGAAAAAAAATAACGAAATAGATATTCAGGTTTAATTATAGATTCTTTTAAAGATTTATGCCAAATATTTAAGATATCTTCTGTTAATATTGGGATATTATTTTTTGATAAGATTAAAACAGAAGGATTATTATTTAAAATTATATAATTTTTTATATTATCCCAATTATGATAAATAATAATATATGACATATCTGAATGATTTATAATTTTGTATATGTCATTAACCATAATTTTAAATTCAAAATCTTCAAGAATTTTACCACTACAAAATTCATTTATTTTTTTATTATTTTTTATTAAATTTTGTGCTGAAATATTTTTTGGAGTATTAAAACTCTTAAGACCATTATAATTTTTTGTTTTAACATATTGTCCCAAATCTTTAGTATTTTCACATAATTTAATTGTAATTATAGACATATATGCAGATGTTTTTAAAGATTTATTTATTGAATTATTAAGTTCTATAATATCTGTTCGAGGTAAAGTTACTTTTGCAACTTTTGTTAAGAATTGCCATGCAACCCCAAATATTACGAACCATGAAAGAAAAATAATTATTGAATAAATTCGTGATGATTCACGTAGTTTTTCACCAGGTGGCCTATTGGACTGAACCATATATGTTATCCTGTAAAAAAAATTTTTAAAAAAAATTCTAAATTTTTTTTGAAAATTTTTGAAATATTAGAATGTAAAAAACATTTATTAAAAAAATTTTGTTGATTATAATTAATTATGCTTTTTTTGAACTTTTTTTTTACGCATTCTTGTTTGTCGTTCTTTTTTACCCTTAAATGATTTTAAAAAATATAATATATACTTACAGCCCAATGTATCTCACATCCAATAAATAACCAGCAAGATACAACACCTCCCATTAAAGGAAATACTTTACAACGTATAACATAAGTTATGCCATCAATGGGTATTTCGATTACTTTTCTAAAACGTCTCGATCCCAAAAGTAATGTTCGTATATCAGCAGTATCTGTTATTTGTTTTCTAATAATATATTAATATACCTGTTGTAGCAAGATGTAATGGAAATCCACAAAATGTATGACTTGGTCTTACTGGAAAACGTACTCTTTGCCATTGATAATATAAATTCTCCTGGGACAAAAAAAAAAATTATTCCTAAAATTTACCATTCTGTAATAATAATTCCATTTGCTTAATTGATCTTGTTGATATCTTGAAGATAAATCATCAGGGCGTCTAAAAATATTTGGGGGTGGGATAAAATTTGTATTATCTTTTGCAGTTTCATCTGGTTGTTTAATATTTTCTTCTTCTTTTTTTTTTTCTATAATCAATTGTGGTGATTTCACAGCTCCCGCTGATTCTTCTTTTATTGCAAATCCGATTTCCCGAACATCTAATCTTTCTATGGATTTTTCGCTCGATAGTTTTACAGGTCTTTGTAATATCTCATAATATTCATCAGTAGTTACTTTAGGACGGTCCGGTATTTTTGGTTTAATTAATTCAGGCAATTCAGATGATAATTTTTTTTTACGACGTTCAAATTCTTCATAATCATCAAGAATCATTTGATGTTCGATTACATTATTAAACTTTGAATGTGCTTCATTATAAACAATTTCAAAATCTTTCCATAAATTATCAGCATCTTTTTTTAATATTTTTTTTTCATCATTTTTAAAAACAGGATTTTTGTCAGATAATAAAGAATTGATTTTATCTTGAGAAATTGATTTGCATTTTATTGAGTCAGAAATACGAATATTTTTTTTAAAACAATATTCCAAAATAGATTTTGCATCATCTTCTGTATCAGTTTCTGAAGAAGATTCATTACTTTCTTCACCAAATGCTTTTATAAAATTTAAATCATTAATTTGATTTTTAGAATATGGAAAATTTACTTTACGAGCATTATTTTTTATATCAATCTTTTCATTATCCATAATCTTATTGCTAGTTGCTTTGGTTCCATTCTCTTTAACTATATCTGTATTTATGGCTACTTCTTTTTGTGAACTTATAGCTACTTCTTTTGGTGAACTTATGGCTACTTCTTTTTGTGAACTTATAGCTACTTCTTTTGGTGAACTTATGGCTACTTCTTTTGGTGAACTTATAGCTACTTCTTTTGGTGAACTTATAGCTACTTCTTTTGGTGAACTTATAGCTTCTTCTTTTGGTGAACTTATGGCTACTTCTTTTTCAGGATTGATTAGTATTTCTTTTGAATGAATATTTTTTTCATGGTTGGTTTTTTGAGGTAGTGAAGCTGATGTTATTGGCATTTCTCTAAATTGTTGTTGACTAATTGGTCTCATTTGATCTTGTTCTATTAATTTATTTTGATCTTGTTGATCCTGTCTGTTTGTTAACATTTGAGGATAATATGCATCTACTGGCAATGAACTATTCATTGGTGTCTCAGGAGCAACTATTGCATTCAAATTTTCAGGTTGCTCAATATTTTCATCTTGATATAGATTAGAATACCAATCTGTCTCATAATCTCTTGCATATTGTGTTGATTCATATGCACCCCAAGCAGACCATCCTTCATGTCCGGCTGGAGGACCTTTAAAAAAATTTTTAAAAAAAATTTTATATTTACCTGGATCAAGATCTGGATCAAGACGTAAACGAAATTCGAGTAAATCTATATATTTTTCGAGTCTTTCTGTTTTTTCATCGCTGTGATCTAGTTGTGTATCAAGTCCACGACGACTTCTAAAAATTCGAATATTTTCAGCAATATCCGCTTGTATTTCGGCACACAAAATTTCACTGAGAAAAAAAAAAATAAAAAAAAAGAAAAAAAACTACCAAGATTTATCACGTGTAGATGGTGCTACGAATATAAAAGTATCAATTGGATTTGGTTTAGCCGTTAAAAAAGGCCTCCATAAATATGGATCTTCTAGATCATAACTAATAACAGCAGGATGATGGTTTTGGATATTTCCCCATAACTGTTCACTATTAAATACAACTTCGATTGAACTATATGGGACATAACAAAGTGTCGAATCTAAATCTAATAAGACCTGATAATATATACAATTTATAAAAATAAGAAATACCCGATTAGGTGCAATTGGTATTAAATCTATTTGGGACTCTAACCATTGACGCATTTGATCTTGATCAATTTTTGTTATTTTTTTTTTTTTTGTCACAGGAGATTTTAATTCCTTTTTTTCATCATCTTCAACCTGAAAGATTTTTGAAAAAAAAATTAGTACCCAGATATCTGGAACAACATCATCACCATAAACACCAAATAAATCTTCATCAATTTCATCTTGTCCTTCTTCATATGGTTGTATACCAAATTCATTCTAGTGTATTAAAAATTAAAAAAAAAATCTTACTGCAGCTTTACTATGGCATTGTCTTAAATAACCTCCCGAGTAATAATAATTATCATTATCTTCATTTTTTAAATTAATCTGTTGTATTTTTTTTAAGAAAAAAAAAACATGCCTGATCAAATGGTTGATATAAATTATTTGTTGTGTTATATCCCCATCTTTGTGGTAAATGATACCGTTTTTTATTTGTTATTTCCCAAAATATTACCCATCCATCTTTATGTCTTGTCATTACCCAACAATGTTCTTCTTTACCATCATTTATAGTCCCTAAATAAATTATTAAAATTTCTTTTAAAATTTCTTTTTAAATTTCTTTTATTTTTTTTTAATTGAAAGTTTTTTCAATTTTACCTTTACAAACATAAGCATCATAATCAAGTCCAAGAAGACAACTACATAATAATACTGCATGATCATTAACACCTCCTTTTCGAGTCATTAAGAAAAAATTAGAACTTAACCATCTCATTAGAAGTCCAGATCTATAAGGAAAATTTTTTTTCTCAATTTGATTTTTTACCTTTGTTGTTTGGTTGATACCGTAAACGTCATACAGGAAACCCAATGGAGTAATTCGCCTTCACCAGAAATTTGTTCAGGTACTGCGATAGGTGTAAGAAATGCAGGCAAAGGGTATAGATGTCTGGTTTGTGGATGTTCAGCAGTACATATAAATCTTAAAATAATAAAATAAGTTTTCAAACTTTTTGATTACCTTCTATTTTGTGGAGCTGTGGGAAACCATTCAGTATATATTTTTAACCATCTAACGAAATCTCGATTCCATCTAAAAAAAAAATTAAAAAAAAAAAAAAAAAAAAATTAACCTTGCCATCCATTGTTTCCATAAATCTTGTTCTTCTTTAACAGGACGAGGTGCAGGTAATTCTAACATTGCTGGTAGAGGGGGTATACAAAAAATTTCATAATAAATAAGTGGTTTACTGGCTACACTTGTCGCAATTGTACCACCACTCAATTCTAAGAAAATATAAAAAGAAAAAGACGTTACCTTTAGCATTTCCAGTTAGAACGGGTGTCATATATTGAACTTCATATGGCTGTACTGCATCATGAGTAACATCATTTTCACCCATTGGTTCCGCTTCTTGTGCATCTTCACTCTTAAAATAAATTTTGATTTATCATAAATAATTTACTTGATATCTAAATGCAGCTGGTCTACCATCTGGCATTCTAGCTGAAGCTGCTTCATATTCCATTCCTTCAGCTAGACACCTTTTTTGTACAATACCTTTATTCACTAATTCAGAAAGATGTACTTCACATCCTCCTAAAAAATCACTTGATGCTTCATCTTGATCCCAACATTCGAATATAATATTTCCTTTACTTAAAAGATCAAGTGGTAGACATTTCTCAATAAAAAATTTAAAAAAAAAAAATTCTTACAGCTATAAAAATTGGAATTTTTCTTTCACATGGATCAAGCAAACGAATTGGGAAATATAAATTCTGATTCCATACAGGTCTAAAAAAAAAAAAAAAACTTTTTATAAAAAAATTGAAAAAATGGTTTTTGATAAAAAATGAATAAAACAAACCTTAAAGTATTTCTTTTTACAGTAGATGTATTGGTCATTCCATCCCATTTGACTTTAATAACAGGATCTGATGTTCCAGCATCTAAATTAGCAGCTGGTAAATTTTCGCATTTGAATAATCTGACAACTAAAATTTGTTCTCTACAATCAAGTTGAGTAACCAAAGCTGCACCAGCAATTGGTTGTTGAGGTCTTTTAACAATAGAAGGATCCTCATAATATGGTAAACCTAAAATAATTAATAAAAAAAAAATATTAACCTGCTGATCTTGGAAAACATCTAATATTCCCAACGAGTGTTCCTTGATCAAATGTTTCTTCTTGTATAGTTAATTGTTTAACAATGCTGCGAAATAATGGATAGGTCATTACAGATCTTAATGATAATATACATGTCCCTATTAATTGAGGGCGTTTAAAAAATTTTTTTTCAGTTTTGATATAAACCTAATTAAAAAATAATTGAAATAAAAACTTACTTTTACAAAAAAAGCAGCATTTTGTAAATCTTGTTCCGTTCCTCTATATACAAAATGAAATGGTGATGCCCAAAATCCATTTATTGCAACATCTGTAAATTTATTTTTCCATCCAAGATTAGCTCCTCTAGGGACCTAATATATTTTTAAAAAATATTTTTTTAAAAAATATATTTTTAAATAATATATTTTTATTTGCTTACAGTAAATTTTAATAATTTAGGTAAATCCGCAATTTGATTAGAAAAATTTTTAGATGGAGTATATGACCAAGATTCAAAAAATAAATCAAAATCAAATATTTCAGAAAGTTGAAAACAAGCCTTTTAAAATTAAACAATCTAAACAAACCTTAATTCTTTGTACTTCATAAGTTCCTTTTTTTGTTGTAAATTTTCTTTGTAACATGATGGATATATCTGAATCATTATCAATCACTTCTTGTAAAGTTAATATAGTAGAACCGTATAAAGTATTGAAAGTGTATTCACTAATTAACCATAAATCAATTGAAACAGCGTATTGGGATAATTCAGAATAAGATAATGGAAGTTGTTTTCTTGGCCATATAATGACTAAAAGGATTTTAAAAAATAAAAATTTAAAACCTACATGGTGCATGTAAGGTTTTAAATTCACCAGCTTTTAAATTAAATCCTGGTGAATATAAAAATCTTCTACGTAAAGCACCACCAATTTTTCGATTTCTATATTTTAAAAAAAAAAAATTATTTTTTAAAAAAAAAATTTTTTGCACTTACATATTTATATGTCCGAATGTTATAATATAAAAAAAAAATTGTGCTTTATTTTCGATATTTTGAATCGATGTAAATTGTAATGAGCTTTCCCATAAACGAGGTAAAAGTCTTGAATCACCACCACTTCGTTCATTTTTAAATAAACCTTCTGTTACACCACCCTCCCAAAAAAATGCTTGACCATTTTCTGCTGCGCGACGAGCCTGAATTTTTTTTTTTTCGATTAATTTCTTACGCCTTCTAAAGCCATCATATCCCATTCATCAAAAAGTGCTTGCTCTAATTCTTCTCCTTCTTCTTCTTCTTCTTCCTCACGTTCATCATCTAAATCCTCATCACTTAAATCTTTTTCTCCCTGAGCGCCTATCCAATCCTCTTGAGTACTACTGGCAACAGAACCGTTGTCTTTGATAGGTTTGCGTTTACGTTGAGCAATTTCCTAAAAGAAAAAAAATTTTTTTTTTAACTTTTTACAGAATCGTTGATTTTTCTTCCATAAAAATCAAAATCAAATAATGGGACGTCATTAGTTATTTTTGGGTCATCTTCATCTTCTTCTTCCTCATCATCTTCATTTATTTGAGCATTATGTTGTATTTTACGATTCATCAATGTTGCGGCGAAAAACTCTACGCCACATTTCTTAACGATTTATATTTCACCGCTGTGACTGGAACGTCGAGGTATGTCATGGTATGGTGGCGGCCAGGATGATGGTTTACAGAAAAAACTCACAGGACTCTCAAGATTTTCATCTATTACTGGTGCACTCTTTTCAACAACAACAACAACCCCTGCTTCCAATTTGCGTGATCGCATATCAACTTCAGCTATTGAAGGTGTTTTACGAAGTGCCCTCATTCGTTTAATCAAAATTGCCAGTGCTAGAAAACATAGAACAATCAAAGAAGAATCAACAAAAGAACTTGAATTGCTTGAAGAATTGGTAAAGAAATGCTCAGAACAACAAAGTGAAGAAATTGTAACATCCACAAAGCAATGGTCTGCCCTTCAAAATCATTCTATACAGTTCTATTATCCTTTTAAACTCGCATGTGAAAGTCAATCGGCTCGTTTAAGTGTTATCGCATTAGATTCAACACAAGTAAGTTCTGTATATATAAAAATTTTTTTCAACGAAGAAACTTCTCGCATGTGGTTTTCTTTCACATGTCACCCAAGATGACAAATTATTAATTGATATTGCTGTCGAAACTATTATAAAATGCACTGATATTGTTGATGATGCGGTCCAACTACAAGTAAGAAACTTTTTTTTTAAAAAAAAAAATAAAAAAAATTTGTTTTTAGGTGATACGGTGTCTTCTTACTGCAGTAACTTCACTCCAATGCGAGGTATTCAAAAATATTTTTATGAATATTTTTTTTTTTTTTTTAAAATATTTTTTAAAATATTTTATAATTTAATATAGGGTTTTTAAAATATAAAAAGTCAATTATTTTTTGAAAAAAAATAATTTTTTTTCTTTTAAGGATCTTCATGGTAAATCACTGACTGATGCGGTTCAAACAGTATTCCGCATTTACGGAAACACTAAAGATCAGCAAAACCAAAGTACAGCTAAAGCAGCATTAACGCAAATAATCAATTGCGTAGCACGTCGTGTTGAATCTATTGTATGGTTTTTTTTTTTTTTATTTCTTATTATTAGAATTCAGAAGATAACTCGAAAGCTGATGATAAATCAGGTTAGGTTGATTTTAAAATTATTTATACTAGTTTCTAATGAAAAAATATTAGTAGATGGTGTTCCCGAAGATATGACAGGAAAATATGGAGCTTGTGTTGTTTGTTCGCATCCTGCAGCTCTACTTTGTGATCAAACGGGTGCTCCCTTGTGCAGTCAAAATTGTCGAAAACGTCATCTTGAAGCTATTGCTACTCGTGATGAAAATGATTCTGTTCAAATTATATCCAAACTAGATGACGCTATTATGGTTTTTCAAGCTTTATGCAAACTATCAATGCAAGATATTCCTGATGCTTCTCATGTTAATCTTCAAAGCCATATCAGATTTAAACGTCTATCACTCGAATTAATTTTATGTATGCTGCAAGTAAGAACAAAATAAGAAGAAAAAAAAAAAAACCAGAATAGTGGTTCTTTTTTACGTGCTGATCAACGTTTTATTGAAGCAATAAGATCCTTACTTTGCATATCATTAATAAAGAATTGTGTATCTCACATTAAACGGTAAATTTAAAAAATATTTTGTTTATTTTGTTTTAGTGTTTTTGATTTATCATTGTCTATATTTCAAGTTTTAGCAGTATCTTTTAAGGTATAGATATAGTTTTCAATAAATTTTTCTTAGAATCATTTACGCACAGAGATTGGCGTTTTTGTCGATCAAATTTTATTAAGAATTCTAGAAAGTGAAAATAGTTCATTTGATCATAAAAATCGTGTTATGCAGGTAAATATATATAAGTAAAATTTTTTTAAAAAAAAAATTTTTAAATAAATTTTTTTAAATAAATTTTTTTAAATAAATTTTTTTAAACAAATTTTTTTTAATAAATTTTTTTAAATAATTTAGGTTTTTAGAGGTTTATTTACTGATCCCAAAATAATACTCGAACTGTTTTTAAATTTTGATTGTGATGTTGATGAAAAAGATGTTTTAGCAAGAAGTGTTAATTGTCTTTCTCGCCTTGCTCAAGTAAATTTAAAAAAAAATTTTTTTGCTTAAAATAGGGAAAATACAACACATTACATTGCAATTTATGGGACTTGAAACCCTAGTAACACTTACATCTTCTTTACTTCAATGGGTAAGCATAAAATTATATAATAATAATAATAATAACTCTTATGAATAATAATAATAATAATAATAATAATAACTCTTATTTATTATTATAATAATAATAATAACTCTTATTTATTATTATAATAATAATAATAACTCTTATTTATAATAATAATAATAATAACTCTTATTAATTATAATAATAATAATAACTCTTATTAATTATAATAATAATAATATTTTTATAAAAATTTTTATAATAAATTAGAACAATAATTATGATAATAATGATTTCAATAATATTTATTATAATAATATATTAATTACAATAAAGATTGTATGATACTAATATTAATTATAATGATATGTCAAATCTATAATTATCATTTATTAATTCTAATAATTATAATAATTATTATATTAATTAAAATAATAAATAATATCTTTATTTATAATGAATTTTATTATAACAATTATTTTTAAATAAAAATAATTATAATAATGAAATCGTAATTAAAATTATAATATTTTTTTTTTCAATAATAATATTTATAAAAAATTAATTATAAATAATAATATTTTAAATTGTTGTAGGTACGAGATTGCCAACAAGATATAGAAAAGCAACCAGCGGAAATAACAGCAGATGTCCCAAAAACAACGGATGTAGCTATTTCTGATCCTGAACCTGAAACCCTTTCAACAAATAAACATGAGCAAATGATTTTTCAAAGAAAACGTAAACTTTTATTACAAGAAGGAATCGCAATATTTAATTCAGATTCTAAAAGAGGTTTGTCCTTTTTCATTGAAAAAGGATATATAGAAGTGAGTTATATATATTTAACATTTTATGTAAAGAAAAATAAACCAAGAAGTATAGCACAATTTTTTTTAAAAACTTCTGGTTTAAATAAATCAATTATTGGTGATTATTTGGGTGAAAATTTTAGCTTTAATCAAGCTGTCTTATATGATTTCGTTGATCTTATGAGTTTTGAAGTAAGTTAATAATTATTTTTTTTTAAAAAAAAAAAAAATTTTTTTGAAATAAAATATTTGGTAATTTTTTTTTAGAAACTTGAAATAGATACTGCACTTCATCAATTTATTTCAAGTTTTCGTTTACCTGGAGAAGCTCAAAAAATTGATAGAATGATGGAAAAATTTGCAGAAAAATATACGAAAGATAATCCTGGAAAATTTGCTAATGCAGATTGTGCATATGTTTTAGCATTTTCACTAATTATGCTTCATACAGATGCTCATTCTAAAAGTATTAAACCAGAAAATAAAATGACAGCTGTAAGTTCGATTCTTTTTGTTATACTTTTAAAGGAAATGTTCATTAAAAATAATCGCGGTATAAATGATAATCAAGATTTATCAGCAAATTATCTTGAAGAATTATATCAAAGAATTGTTAATGAAGAATGGGTTATGGAAGAAGATATGGGAAACAAAGAAATCATTGAAAGTTCTCAAAATATGCATCAATTAGAAGGACTTACTGTTGCATTAGGATTGGCTGTACCATATGCTAGTAAGTTTAAAATAAGATAATAAAGAATTTTAAAAAAAAAAATTTTTTTTAATTTTTAAATAAAAAATTTTTTATTTAAAAAAATTTTTTTTTTTTTGTTTTTTAATAGAAATAATTTGTTTGTAGATAGACGTAAATTTGAATTGTTCCTAAAAGAATCAAGAGGTATTGTAAAAAAGACAACACAAATGATGCAAAGACGCGGACGACAAGTAAATTAATTTTTTTATTTAATCTTTTTTTAGGAGGGTGACAAAACAGAAAAAATAATTTCAAAAAATTATGTTGTAGCTTCACCAGAATTATTGGGACAAGTACGGTTTCTTTTTGAATCAATTTACATGTCAATATTTGCAACATTATCGGGTAAGATTAAAAAAAAATAATTTTTTTTCTTAAGTTCTAATGCAACCTGATGAAACAAATATTGAAAATCTAATTCTTCAAGGGTTTACAACTTGTACAAATTTAGCAGCTTTTTGTGATTTAACACCCGTAGTTGAATTATTCATTGCTTCTTTAGCAAAGTTTACTGGTTTAACATTTGCATACAATCCTGCAGAATTTTTATTATCAGAAAGAAATATTTGTTGTTTACAAACATTAATTACTCTTGCATTATCAGAAGGGAATTATTTGGGAAATAGTTGGAAATTAGTTTTAGAATGTGTCAGTCAATTACAAAGATTACTTTCTGGCTGTTCTGATGATCTATTGATACAACCAGATACAACGGGTAATATTTCAACTTTTTTTTTTTAAATTTTTTTTTTTTTTAGTTTTTGAATCTCCTTCTTTAATTTCAACTCCCTCTTCTTCTCCTCAAGCAAAGATTATTAATTATAAAGAAAACAATCAAAATGATCATAAAGATTATTATGATGATGAAGATAAGAATAAGGAAATTATGATGATTGAGCAGCTATCAAATGAAATTACAATTGACGAAGAACAACAAGATATAATTCCATTAAGTATTGAACAAATAAATGAATCTGTGATAATTGGTTCTTTTGATTCCTCCCAACTAGATTTATTATTTGCAAGATCAACATCATTAGTATCAACAGCTATAATTAAATTCACAACATGTTTGTGTGAAGTATCAAGGTTTGTTTAGTTTTAAAAATTAATAATTTTAAAAATTTTAGAGAAGAATTATTATTACAAAATCCGCGCATTTTCAGTTTACAAAAATTAGTTGAAGTTGCTGATCATAATATGAATCGTATACGTCTAATATGGTCGAAGATATGGGCAGTTTTACGTGATCATTTTGTTGAAGTAAAATTAAACAAATTATTCATTAATTGGTTTTTAGGCAGCAACTCATCCAAATATAAGTGTTTGTCTTTATGCTGTTGATTCATTAAGACAATTAGCTATGAAATTTCTATCCAAAGATGAACTTTCAAGCTATTCTTTTCAAGTTGAATTTCTTAAGCCAATTCATGTACGAAATAAATAAAGAATTTATTTCTTTTCTCATTTTAAAAATATTTTTTTAAGGTTGTAATGACACAATCTAGTACCGCTGAAGATGTTAAAGAATTTGTTGTACAAATTATTTCAAATATGATACAAGTAATTAAAAAAATTAATTTAATCTTTTTTAGGCGCGAGCACAAAATATAAAATCTGGTTGGAGATCTGTTTTTAGTATAATAAATGCAGCAGCAATATTATCAAAATCAAACGATAATTCTTCAATATCAGTTCTTAGCAAACAACGTGCACAAGCACTTATACGCCTTAAACAAGCATTTGATGTCTTAGCACTTGTATTGAGACAACATTTCTGGACTGCTGTTGATCATTTAGGAGATGTAGTACGATGTTTGGTCTCATTTTGCTTACTTGAACCAAGTGAACATCCACCTGAAATAGATATTGTTTCAGCTATTGCTATTAAAGTAAGCAACAAAATTAATTGTTATACATCTATAGTCCCTCAGATATTTAGAAGCAATAGCTGTTGTATTAGCTGATGAAAATTATGTTGAATATCTTACTGAATTTTTCGGTGATTCTAGCGAAATAATTATTATGGAAGATGGACTCTTAAAAGCCCCAAGTGTTGAGGATACATCATCGTATCTACCTTATAGAGATAATCAAGCTCAAAATGATAAAACAAAAATTGATAGTCCGAAAATTGCTAATGTGGAAATGACTAATGCTGAATTTAATAATACGGAATTTAATAAGAAAGTTTATCATCGATCTTCTACAGAAATAAATTTAAATGAAAAAGAGAAATTAATTTCATCAGAAAAAATTTTGAATGCTACTTCACAAAATAATTCTTCTCCAAATATAGCCGAGAATTATCGTGCACATTTATGGAATTTAAGAAATAAAAAAATGAATCCTGATATATCATTACAAGATCAATATTTACCATTAAGTGGATTATGGTTTCCTATATTCACGGGATTGACTCAATTGTCTACAGCAATAAATGTAATAGAAAAAATACGTGAAGAATCTTTAGATGCATTATTTCGATTATTGATAAAATTTGGCAATCGTCATTTAAATAAAGATATGTGGCAAATGACTATTAGAGGTGTACTATTTCCATTATTTGATGATCTTCATTTACATTTACAAAGAGAGATTGTTTCTTCGAAACAACCACCACCACCACCATCATCCTCATTATTATTACTTAATTTACCACAATTTGGCTGGGCTTCAACAAGATATGCAGCAGCTCTTGAAAAACTTGTTGATCTAACAGATTTACAGTTTGATAATCTAGAAATATTTCTTAATGAAATATTAGCTTTGATAGTGAGTATCTTTTTAAATTAATCTTATTCCAAAGACGTCTTGCATTGAAGGTCAACCAGAAACAATTGGATGTCTTGGTGTTATGGCATTTCAAAATTTAATTGATAAAATTGGAATTAAATGTACTCAAACAGATTGGAATAAAATTATTAAATGTTTAATGGTATGATTTTCATTTATTTATTTAAATATTTTAGAATTTATTCGATAGAACTAGTCCCACTGATCTCCTTGCTGAATGTCCAACATTAACTGAAGAAGAACATTCATCGAACGAATTATCTAAAACAGAAGATGTTCCTCTTCCTTCTGTTTTTGAAGATAATAAATCCATACTAGTCACTGCCACTGAAAATGTTAATGACTCTGTGCAATTATTAGCAAATATCAAATTATTGCCATTTACGCCATCTGAGGTAAGAAATTAAATTATGTTATGTTTGACTCCCTTCAAAAAACAATTTTTGCAGATTGTAGCACAATGTGTAATCCAACTACATTTAGTAGAATTAATTAAGGTTTGTAAAGATTTTTAATAATGTATTTAGAATGTGATGCCAAAATTTTTAAAACAAATTCCAACTGAAGATATGATTGTAATTTTAACATGTCTGAAAGAAACTTTTTTATTTGCAAGAAAATTTAATCGTAGAGTAAGTTTTTTCGATTTCTATTTTAATTTAAGGTCTATTGGAGATATCATTTAAAAACATTAGGATTCATGAAAGAAATGCGTCAATTACCGGGTTTATTAAAACAAGAAAAAGAATCATTATCCATTTTATTAAAATTATTATTTCTTCTTATTGAAGAATCAAAATCATACCAGACATTTTTTATTGAAATATGCGAGTAAGAAGATTTTTTTTTTTAAATTTATTTAGACTTGTCATTAATGAATACATAAAATTGGATACTTATAATCCAAATAAGGATAAACCTTTCGTAGAGCTTAGTAAAGTGAGCTTTTGTTTTTTTTAATAAAATTTTTCAAGCTTGAAGCTGAAAGAGAAGTAGTCGGAATTTCCCCAATAATTGAACTAATTATTATTAGAGGTTTTGATGTAATGTCAGATGCAGTGTAAGATTTTTATTTATTAAAAATTTTTAGTTTTAAAGAAATATCAACCGACATCTTTAAAACAATATTAAATTTAATACTTTGCAATTCTAAGGTATAAATTACAAAAAAAATTAATTTCTTTTTAGATAATACGCAATGCAGTCAAAAATATTTTATTAAATAAATTTATTATTAAAAATGATTTCTTATAGATTCTTATAAATAATTTTCAATTTCTTGCTTATTTATCTTTTTTTCTTATATGCTTAAATTTACAATTAACTTCATATTTACACAATGACTGTCAAAAAAAAAAATTTTCTTAAAAAGCCTACTGAATTAAAGTAACGACATGGCTCCCTTCTAAAATAATTAAAAACTTCGCGTTGCCATCTTATTGTATTACTAAACTTTTATTATAATTTTTCTCTTACCTTATTAATCTATTACATGGAACTATATATGGTACACTTGTCCGACATATAGGGCATGTATATTCATTTTTCTGATTATTATAAATGTTAATTAAACTAACTAGCTCCCGCCTTGATATTTTACGCCATTTAATTATACATTCAACACAAAAAGAATGACCACAACCTGGTAATAGAGCTATTGTATTTGAATGTGATCTTTCTGTTGTTGTAAATCGATGCATGCATATAGAACATTCTTGTTGTTTTGTTTCTTTTATTTCCTTCTAATTCATTATAATTATTATTTAATACTGACTTGTATTTCCTTTAGCTCCTTACATTCATTAAAATGTATGTTTATTTCTTTATCAATTAATTCTTTACATAATAAACAATTATTTTTTTTTGTGTGACTAAACTCACAACAAATACCTTTACTACAATATCCTGCCAGCAAAAAGGGACATGGCTTTCGCTATCAAGATATTATAAAAGAAAACTCACTAATACGATTTTACGTTTTCCATTTGGACTCTCTGATTGAATTTTTTTTATATTCGAAGCTCTCTTAGATAAATTACAGTTTGATTCTTGTGATTTTGACATAAGACAAACCAAATTTCACGCAAAGCAGAAGCAGCAGCATTGATATTTCATCATTAAATTATGACTGCAATATCATTACATGTGACAGAAGGAACAGTGACATTGTTCTTTTGATTTTACGATGCAATTCAACTATGCAAACTTTGCATTAAAAATTAACTGTAAACTTTGCTTTAAAAATTTACTGTTAACTTTTTTGATGGAGAATTGTATGTAAGAAGGGTGTTTCAAGATTAAACAATATGTTTGTAGTACGGGGGTTTAAAAATAAATTTATTTGTTTTTTTGAAGGAAATACCAAAAATAAAGATAATAACATGAATACACATTAATTTGTTTTGAAATATTATATGTCTGTAGGTTCGAGAACATTTAATTTTTTCTATTGCAAAATTATATATTAACTTACTCTCCCAATTTTTTCGTAAATTTAATTGTCCATTGCAAAACTTCCTATTTATGTTAACTAATTTAGAATCTTACATGTTCAATTATTGAAGCAGTTAAAGTTGCATGTGATTGAGGAAATAAATGACCAGTACGGGGTAGCTCACGATAAATTACATTTGGAAATTTGCGTGCCAATTTTCTATTTTGAAAAATATGGGTTTTTTTTTTTTTAAAAAAAGATTACCTTCCTTGAATCGGAGGCACTATAATATCATGATCTGCTTGTAATAAGAGTATCTTTTTTTGATTTATTTGCAGAATTTCCATCCAGCCATCAATACGATCGGTGACTAGTAATTTTTTTTTTTTTGATTTGCTCACTCATAGTTGCCACTGTTCCCAATGTACATTCTGGCTCTGTAGTAAACATTTCTCTTAATGCTGTTTCTGTTAGAATGGCTGGGGGTATAATTCTACATAAGGTGGGTATTGTATACTCGATTAATCTCATTGCTCTCAGTATTCTACGTCCCAAATCTGGATAAGCTGCGATCAACGGACATGGAAAAGGTGCTTGCATCATTACTGACATGGCAACATCAAAAGATTCGAAATACGCAGGAGATAATAATGTGATACTAGCTACATTCTGTGGTCTTATAGCTGCAAGAGCAATGGCTACCACACCTCCGTAACTATGTCCCATTATATGATAAGAGCTTAAGTTATAATACATAATCACATCGCAATAAATTCGCGATGCCTGTTCAGCTATTGAGTAATTCTCATCTGCTAAAATTTTGACAGAATTACCATAACCCATCATATCAGGAATATAAATTGTGACATTTTTTTTTTTGAACTTTTGGGACATACGTTCTATTAAAGCTTCTTTAAAAAAATTTGCTGAAGACGCCATACCATGTACAATTATTAAAGGTTGCACACCCGACCCTACAATTGTAACATGTAATCGTACTTGCGGTGGCACCGGTTCCGGAGAATAGGATTCGATAATATTATGAGATGAGTTACAGTTGGACTTAAAATCAGTAACAATTTTTCTTGGAGGTACATTCAGACTACCAGATAGTAGTATTCTTTCACGTCTCTCATGCCATCTCAACAATTGCTCTGCAGTTTCATCAACCAGCTGCGCCTCAGTACTTGGAGGAATAAGTGTACAAGTCAATGAAAGTTGTCGTTTTATATCAAACAATTCTTCAATATTTTCATCTTTGATCATTTCCGGATGCAGTCGCTTAGTGATTGCTTCCAAAGGAGATTCTTCAGATAGACGCAAATTTTGTTTTGACAAACAACAATTCGCGAAAAATTCGTTCATAGCAGAAACTGTGTAATCATTGCAAATCGAAACCAGTGCAATGAGCTAGCGCAGTCATAAGCTTGGTTTTTAATGTGTCTTTATTTGAATAGTTTGGTAAATTAAGTTGATTATTGCAAGTTGCAGCTGTTGGAAACCTATTTAAATCGTCAACTTCAAATATTGAAAATCGTGGTTCTAACATGCAAAATCCCTATGAGATTTATATATACAGCATTGTTTTAAATACCAGAAAGGGTGCACGAGGACATGACGTTACAAACATAAGAAATGCGCGTTGCATTGTTATATCAAATTCTTTCTGAAGTCGGGTATCAAACATATCAGGCTCCTTACCAATAATTCTCTTAAATGTTTGATTGTGGATGATTCAAGAGAATAACTACCAGTAAAATTAACATTACAAAATAAATCATTCCAATCGACAGCTTGTTCTTCTCCGCTTATTAATTGACTCAATTCAAGTGAATCAAAACAACGCTAAAAGTAGTAAATATATGTCATTGTTATATGTATGACGTACTAGCCATTCTATGGGCACTACTAAGCCAATCCCTTGACGAACTAGACCAGCTTCACGCTGAAATCTTTTGAGTAAATGATATTCCGCAAGAGAACCAATATAAAGTTGTAAGTTAGCTCTAATTTGAATATATTGAAATTTGAGAATTACTTAGTTACTGCTATATTACGACCATTAAAAATTAAATCTTCCTATATAAGATTTATATAAAAAAAAACTTTACCTCTATAATTGTACGTCCTCTTTGAATTGTTACAGAAAAAGTTAATTGTAATTCTTCTATATTTGTTGACTAATGAATGATAAACTAATATCTTACATTGGTGGATTCAAGTAACATTAATGATTCAAATAATTCTGGTTCTAAAAATGCCAAATCTGCAATCTACACAAGAAAAATAAATAACTATTTTTTTACATGTTGTGTATGTCCTTCTTGAGCCACTAAATTACAAAAACATCTGTGAAAAACTGCCTCTAAAATTATTTCCTCATAAATAGCCTAAAAGAATTTCTTTAAAAAAATTTCAAAAATTATTTGATACTAAAAATTCTTATTATAATTTATTAAAAATTTTTTATTTTTAATAATAATTATTATTATTTTTATTATATCTAAGATCAATTATTTTTTTATATTTTTTATTATAAATACATGATTAGTTAATATTATGTCTGTATTCAATTATTATGATTTATGTTTTATTTTATTATATTTTTTTTTACCTTTCCCAAAATTTTTCCTGCTAATAAGAAGAGATCAGATGTCTTTTGTCCATGTCTCTGCCAAGCCGATGTATCAGGTATCAGAGATCTATCTGGTAACGAAGTGAATAATCCAAAAGAAGGATCAAAGATTGATTGTGCTAAAGAAACCTTAAAGAAAAGTTAATATAATTTATTCTTACTATATATTCACGAAATACACCCCCTCCATCAACACCCGGTTCAATAGTTCCACAATTATCAACAAATGATATAAATAAAGGTGCCTTCCAAGTATGAACTGACAAAAATTATTTTTTTATTTTTGAATAAATTTTACCATTTTTTGATTCTTCTAATAAAGTATCTTCAACTAAAAAAATAAAAAAAAAATATTTTTAAAAATAAAAAATTTTAAAACAAAAAATTTAAAAATAAAAATTTAAATTTACTTATATTATTGCGTCTTATTTTCATAGGAATACCACTACGACTTGAAAAAGAATTTTGAAGTGAACCCAATCTTGATAATTTGTCTTCAAGGATTAATAAATTCACAACAGCTGCTCTATCTTTAAATTGTATTGCATGTGATAATCGACATAAAATTATTGATAAAATACGTAGCATTACGGGACTAGAATAAATTGTTATATCAGATGTTAAATGTACTGGTGTTTCTGAATATGATGTGCTTCTTATATCCACTAGCCTTTTAATCAACCAATTAGTAGGTTTCTGAGAGAAAAAATGAATTGATGTAAATTACTGACTAATATTGTTGTTGGTCCTAACCAAAATTCAGTAGGAAGTATTTCTGGTCTTAATCTATGCATATCACGTAATAAACGACAGAATATTGTTGTTGCTGCTTTTAGCATGGAAAGATCATTTGAATTATGTTTTTTTTCTGTAAATTTTTCTACTTCACAACCATGAGCAATCTAAAAAAAATTTTGTTATAAATTATTAAATTTTTTGTTTAGTTTTCTTACCCCAACTAAATGATAAGTCATAATATTTAAAATGGCAATTGCATCACTATAAGTTAAAGTATTATTTTCAGCAGATTTAATAATGTCTTCGCTTATAGTCCACGTTGATGATTGTATATGATTAGATGAAAATGTCTTAAAAATAGTGATTTAAAATAATTCTTACTTTACGTGATTGATATTCTAATAAAGTGCCTAAAGCAATGAGGCAATGAATTGAAGAGCTCAATTGAAAACCACTTTTAAGTTTAAGAATACCAGCAACAATTTGGGACAATGATGATGATTTTGTAAAAATTTTTGCATTCTAAGAAAAAAATTTTTCTTTTTTGCCCTTACTAAGAATTCTTGACTCAACCAATAAATTAGATTTTTGGAGACATAGCTAAAATGAGAAAAATAATTAACAACTTTAAAAGCATGTAAGAATTCATCTCCTAAGTGATTGTTAATATCAGCCAATAAATCTTTTAATAATTTACTATCCTTGGTAAGATTATCAGATTCTGAATCCTCATCTTCTTCATTATTTATATTGTCTTCAATAATTGTAGCAGTAGTTTCGTTAAGTAATCTTTTACATACAGAGTGTACTAATATTTTTTCACGCCATGGATGTCGTTCAAATGGAAAATAAACTCGACATAATGAAATTAACCCTCTATTATCGGATACACTTTGACATGAATTTGCAGCTATTGCCATTACGGGTTCTTTCAAAAATTCTTCAATAGCTTTAAGAAAAATATCAGGGGGAGATATTGCAGTATCTATTTGTTGATTATCAAAACATGAATTTAAAAGTGCATCCAGAATAATTATTATTGTTATTGTATACTCATGATTATGGGATTCATTATTATTTCTTAACAAAGATATTTGTTTTACAAATCCTGAAAATAATTCTATTATTTTATTTTCCGTAATTAATTTATTTAAACGAGACAAATCAATTGATTTTTGAATTTCATTTACATTGTCCCAATTTTCACATTGTCCCAAATGTGTAATTATCTCCATTAATTTTAGCACTGTTGTATCATCATTATAAAAATTATTAAATTTCAATAAAGCCTCTTTTAAACATTTTAAGGATTTAAATGGAGTAACTATTATTAAAGAAGTTATAAAAAATTGTTGCCAACAACAATTAATATTATTAAGATATTTAAAAATTAAAGAGAAATCCAAAAAATGATTGTTTTTGAATTTTTGAAAATAATGAGTAATAAAGTTTGGGAAATCAAGCAATATTAATATTTTAATAGCATCTGTGGGATAAAGTATAATTAGATTATTAATTAAATTAATTAAATTTATAATTATATTTAAATAACCCCTGGATTTTTTTGGATGTAAAAAAGATAAAGCTAAAAAAAGAAATTTAAGTAAAATAAGACGATTTAAATTATTAATTTTAAAACTCTCATCTAAATAAATTTGTTCTAAAATTAAATCTAATATTTTAATATCATTTTCTGAAATTATATTTATTCTACGATCAAATTCTTTAAATAAATTATTTTTAATTACTTCTTTAGAAACATAATTTAATTTTAATTCAATTTTTTTATTTACTTCTTGTTGCTTTAATTTATTTGCTAAATTTGAACCAGGCAAAGATCTCAATTTTAAAACTGAATTTGATTTTGTGGGGCTCTTAATTATTTGTTCTTGTGTTATAGATTTTAATGGATAAGTATTTGTATTTATTAATTTATTAAATCTTTTAACGCCCGAACTCGTACATCCTAAAACATTAAATTTAATTATTAATTTTTCAATATTATTTTCTTTTTCTATTTCATCTCTAATTTTATTTTTTAATTTTAATCGAATAACAACACCACGAATTATTTTTTGTAATCCTAAAGCAACTTTAGTTTGTCGAGCTAATTTATCTCTGAGATCTCTTTTTTTTTGTAATTGTATCGCAAAAGTCGGTTGACTCTTTATTTCAAACATGTCGTCAAAATAAATCAGTCCAGGAACGATAATTTATATATATTTTATTTTTTTTTATTAACATGATTATAATCTTAAAAGTCACATATGTGGTTTTAAGAAAAGTTCAAACAATTAGAAATGGCACAATCGAAATGTAAGATTCGTTTTAGATGTGACTTTCCAATTATTTAGTGAGACGAGCACCCGATGCTGCTGTCGCAACTTCGGTTGCACAGATAATAAAACAGCAAAAGTCAAAAAGAATGATGATGTTTGGTCTTCGTAATTTAGCGGAACTTTGTTCTCCAGGAAACGTTAAATACAAGTAAGAACCTAAATTTTTTTATTATACATCCATACACAGAGAGAATTCAGCAGCAGCTTTGGCAGAAAATGTTGTCACAGCTTTGAGTGCATCAATAGAAGCTTATAATGATGATGAAGATGTTATTATGGCATGTGTCAAAAGTAAGAATAAAAATTGTCTCAATTTTTTTTCCAGTTTTATACGGCATTTCAATGGATTTAATTGAAAATCCAAATGAGTCAGTTTTGTTTAAACCGTGATTTCAATTTTAGGTTTTCAGTCGACAAATTGAAAGTTGATGGTGGCGTAAAATCAGCAATGATTTTATTAAAAAGCGCTGCTACTTTTTCTGACGAATCAATTGTTACTTTAAGTCTTTCGTATCTTGCAAACTTGGAAAAGTTGGGTCAAAAAGTCGATACGTTGGTAATAATTTAATCTATATAATTCCCTTATTTTTAGCAATTTTCGGGAGCCCTCATTGGGTCATTGAAAAAAACAGCAAAAGCCGCAACTTGTGCAAAAATATTCACAGCTTTGAACACAATGTGCAATGATCGCGCAGTTCTTACGTCTATTGCTGATAAAGGAGCAGCTGACAAAATTTTAGAAATTTTAACAGCTTATACACCCTCTGATGAAACTGTTCATATGGTAGAAGCAGGAATGTCGCTTCTTCAAAAGTTAGCGGGAGCACAAAAAATAAGTATTAACAACACAAATGAAATAATCAAAACCCTCGATATGTATAAAAATCGTAAAAGTGTTGTTGATGTAAGCTTTTAGTTACATTCATTTTTTTCAGCGTGGTTCCGCAGTTCTTGGATCAATGTTGGGACCTGACGAACTGAAAAAGTGTTTAGATGCTTTAGCACGGTCTGAAACTGGGAGCAATGAACGTCAAGCGTAAGAGTTGATTCAATTTTACTTCGAGTTAGTGCATTGATCATGCTCTCTTCTATGTCGTATATATCTGCATATGCGGACGCCGTCGTAGCAGCAGGAGGCATCCCATTGCTTTGTGATGCCATAAAAAGTGAGTTCATTTCAATGCCCCTCATTGATTAGCTTCTGCCAATGACCTTTTAAGCGGTTCCAAAGAGACGCAACTAATGCGCGGTTTGAATGGTGCTGTTAAAATGCTCGGAAAAATTGCGAACAATCCCAGCAATACGGAAGCTGTTGCTGCTGCAGGAGGGCTTGAAGCATTAGCAAGTGCTCTTGTCCCCACCAAAGGTACATTTATATTTTTAATTTATTTTTTTATTTTTTAAAAAAGATATGCAAGCTTTATTTGCGGTTATCTGCGACGCCATGGTTCCTCTCTGTCGTAAAGAAGAAGGGGCATTATTCATTCTTGAAGGAGGACACTTAGAGATTGTAAGCCTCTAACTTCAAATCTTCTTAGCTTACTGAGACGTTGAAAAAAAATCATAAATCTCATGAAGTTGCTGGATCTGTAGTCGGATTACTTGCTGTACTTTTGAATCATAATCAAATGTCGGAACCATTGTTTGCCCTTGAAACGGCGGATATCTTAGGAACTTGCTTAGGCGAGCATCTCGATGATTTAACGTACCAGGTGATTGCAAATTAAGAATTATATCTATATCAATTCAGAATGAATGTATCTATTGTGTCAGTAAGCTTATCCGTCATGCTAAGAGTTTCGATGATGTAAAAAAAGCGCATTCTAGTGTTTTACATATTATGAACAAAAATGGCGCAGCTAGTGAGCAGCTTGCATCGGCTACTCTGGATTTATTTGAGCGGTTTCTTACAATTCCTGATGCATTGGTAGGCTTCGTATCATTTTCGCATCATGCAACTTCCGCCCCCTACAGAAACCCTTACAAGGTGGTGAAAGCGCTACAGCGGTCTTAAGTTTAATGCTTGCACACCAAAGCTCTCCGTCAATATCTATTGCTGCCGTATCATTACTTGAGAGTATTGCAACTGATCAGGATGTTAATCGTGGTTTAGAGGGACTTGGAAGAGCTGTTCAAACCGCTAAGACAACACCCGAAAGCGCTTATAAAGCTTTAGCTGCGGTGAATGGACTTTCGCAAGTCTCTAGACTGAAAGCTATTTTTGAGCAGAGGAACGCCGACAGTACAATACTAGCTGCTATAAATTCTTGGCTTGAGGGTGCACAATTCACAGAACAACAGAAAATCGTTAAAGCTGCAGCGAGATGCATCGAGAGTCTGAAAGCAGGATCATCAGCAAATATGGATCCCGCGGTATTACAAATGCTAACAATAAGTTTATTGCCCAGTGTAAAAATGCTCAATGAAAAGCAAGATCCTAAGGATAACAATCTGCTCGATTTAATAAAATGTTGCAGAAATTTACTTTCAATCCGACAAATTTCTCACGATAAAATTCCTCTCCTAATTGAAGCAATTCAAAAAGTTATGTGGAAATATCCAGACTTACGTAGAGTCCAAGTAGAGTGTATTGACATGATGACTGAATTAGCCACGTTACCGGGTGCTCCAAAACTAATCATGGAGTCAGGATCAATTAAGAACATCGTATCTTACATGCAAAAAGTCAACATATACGAGGACGTACAAATCAGCGGTTTGCGTTTACTCGCTGTATGCCTTAAAGATGATTCTTCATTGGTAGATTCAATCAAAAATTGCGGGGGCACTGAGTTATGCAAATCTATTCGTGTCTCTCAATCTCAATCCGCAGCGGTTAAGCCGCTCCTGGCAGAAGTTGCCGGGGCTTTGATGCCGGCCGAGTTCATGGATGTTGACGTAAAGAAGTATATTGACGCTATGGTCTCAGCTTTTGAGGTAATTTACAGAAATACTGAGACATCATTTGTACGCAGGAGCAGAATCTCGCCGCTTTAACGACCAGTACCGCTTCATTGAGAGCTCATCTTGTGACACCCGAAGGAAACCGCGCGGCCGTAGCGCAACGTGTAGGAATCGCTCTTCAAAACGCGAGCATCTTTGTTTCTCAACAATCGCCGAATAATTCCGGTGAAGCCGCAGCTGAATTATCAGCGGTTTACGATGCTGTAGCGGAGTCTCGATCAGGAGCGGCGCATCTTAATCGTTGCAATGCGCAAGGCGTACTTGCTAAGCTCATGGATGTGATGACAAACCCCTCAGTAACTGATTCTTCCAGCAATAGACATGGTAGATTTATTATTTCCTGTTTCTAACAATCGTAGGGATTGAAAGCAATTTGCATGCTCAACGCAATTTGCTCCGGGTGGCTAAATACAAGCACGGCGGCGAGGATGTTATGTTTATGAAACGACAAATCGCAGCATTCTGCATGTTAGCAGATGCATATCCTGATGATAGGCGAATTGGCGCTGCTATTTGCGATGCTCTAGCAGCAGTACCTGACGCTCAACTGACTGGTAGTCCTGAATTCTTAGCGACGTTTTCACGTCTTATCAAAAACCTGCACTCTGAAGATGAAAATCAAGTAATGCAAGCATCGCGAGCTTGTGCCAGTCTTCTGGACGGCGCAAGTGATGACTTACTAGCACATCTGGCAAAAGAAAAGGGCATTACTGCCTTGTTTGAATGCCTGGATAGGTTTGGAGAGAACAAGGTGATATGTAATGATGTCTTGGCGGCGTTAGAAGCGGCAGCAGGTGAGTCAGAATTATAAGGCTGACATGTCGGCAGCGCAACGGAGTCTTGTATCGGCAGTACAGGCAGAATCTGGTGACGCAGGAGTTAAGCACGCCGTAACAGTCTTATGTAATACACTAAAGCTGTGCATGGATGATGGAGATGCAGCTGTAGCCATAGTTAAGCTTCTGAATGGTATGACATCGAAGAAAGACAGGGAGTTATTTGCAGTGAGTTCACATAATGAGAAACATGAATGCTTCAGTCTCTTGGCATGACCGAGCTTGCAGCTGAATTAATGGGTAAACACATGGACAATAAAGAGTTATTGTCTGCACTGGGTGTCTTGTTAGGAAAGTCCGGTGCAGAGGATTTGATAGAATCTCTTATTCATCAAATTCTGACGACAGTGAATACAAAACCAGCAGAATGGCAGCGTCAAACAGAAGCACTTTGCACAAAGCTTGCAGTCTTGCTTCCCTCTAATGTGGAGAATCCTGAAAAGACATTCAAAGAAGCACGCGCTTTGTGTACAGCATTGAGCCAAGTTCTTTCCTCAGAGAAGAATGATGGTGCTCTTCTGGCTAGTATAGCACTTGTTGCAAGACGATTGGGTGATCGGTTTGAAATGGAACCTGATAGCCCTTATGGCAGTATTATTATTGGAGAGACTATCGCACCAGCATTGGCAAGTATTCTTGTTGGTGACGGCAAAGCCAATCAAAATCGCAATTTTGTTATGAACAGTTATCACGCACTAGCTACAACCGCTTTAAATCCAACGACACGTCAGTCAGTACTTCAGACAACCACAAAATCAAAATTAATACCTACATCAATTGAAGCTTTACGTCGTGCCCAAAATGATGCAGAAGTCTCAACTCCAATTTTAACATTCCTAGCAGCTATCAGTGATGATGCAGAAGGAGTTAATATCATTTTGGCCGGATATTCTAAGGTTGATGGACGAGTAAGTTAAGAATTTATAAATAAATTATTTGAATCATTCTAGAGTGCTGAAGAGCAACTTGTTACTGAAGTACTTACTGTGATGAGGAAATTTAAAAATAATGGCAACCTTATAGCAGCTGGCATTACTTTAATTGGAAATATATCTACCCAACGAACACAATTGTTGGTATGAACTTATTATTATAATTTTATTATTTTTACAGGCTCAGACATATTTTAAGGAATTAGGAACTTTAGCAGAAGAAACTCCTCAAGGAATGGCAGCAATGATAAACTCATTAACAAAAGTTGTTGAAGCTGGTCAAACTGATATGGTGGATTCTGAAATATTGAAGGTATTCTTTTTTTTTTTTTTTTTATTATTTTCAGGTTCATGAACGATTTAAACGAATTTATGAAAATAAAAGTATATCACCGGCACAAAAAATACCAATGGCAATTGCAATGGTAAATTATTTATTATTCAATATTTAATATTATATATATCTTAATATTTTATATTTGGTTTTTTTATTTATTACATTTTATTTCTTTTTTTTATTTGTTATTTTTATACTATTGTTTCATATTATAAATATATAATTATATTTTGATATATTATTTAACAAGTTAAAATTAAATCCAGTTAAATTCATGCATGTATATGCTAGTATTATAATTTATTTATAGTCTCAATACATATTTTCCTTATTTTTTTAATTTAATTTATTAAAATAATTATTACAATATTTATTTAATTAGACATTATTTTATATAATTTTTATTTTGATTTATTTTATAATATTTTATTTTATAATTGATTATTTTTTTATTAAGCTACCATTAAGTATATGATTAATGATTAATTTTCTTATTAATGATCGAATTGATCGTTTCATTTTAATTTGTGCTTTGTAGGCGAATTTGGCACGTGTATTAGCTGATAATGGTGATATGGACGGTTTAAGGAAATTAAATGCAGAAGATAATCTTGCAATAATATTAGAAGATTATAAGGACAATCCAATTGTTATTTCTGCTGTATTACATGCTTTAAGATCAATGGCTGATGCTGATGGTGATTTAAATTCCAAATTGGCACGGTTATTTCCAGCCATTCTACTTGTAAAAAAATTCTTACATAATAAATTCTTATCAGACGGAATGTGCTCCAACTCTTACAGCAAATCCAATGTTACAAACGTTATTATTAGAATTATTATATTCACTAGGTTGTAATGAAGGGAATGGTCGTATTATAATGAATACTCCAAATTTTAAAGAACTACTTACTAATATTGAATTAGGATTTTCTGACTTGGAAGTTGCAGAAGCAAATGAAATGCGAAAATTGATGGATAGTGTCAAAACAGTTGTTCAACAGGATACACCATTATCATTAACTTTAAAAGAAGTATATGAAAGATGGACAGCTCGTAAAGGTGCTGGAGAGACATTAGATCTATCTGAAGTAAGTTTCAAAATAAATTTATTTTTTTTTTTAAATAAATCTTTTTTTTTTTCAGTCATCGATAGTATTACAACAATTTGATTTTGTATGTGATTATACACAAGAATATTCACGTGCATTATTGAATGATATTGAATCAGAACAAGGTTCTGAATTTCGTTATGGATGCTTATGCTTTTCTTTATTACATGAATATCCCTCAAATACAAATTATTGCCTAGAAAAAGGAGAACAAGATATTTTATTATTTGCTTTAGATATCCAGAAAGCAAATGTTGTTGCTCAATGCGGAGTTGTTACTTTAAAAGATTTTTGTTCAACAGCTGAAGGTGCTACAGCAGTAGCTAATGTATCAAATTGTCAGAATATAACAACTGAAATTATAAGAAGGGGTAATAAATCGGAAGAAGTTGAAAATGGATTAGATATAAATAAGAATGATGAAATCATGATTCCAAGATTAGAATTAATTGAACGTTGTGCATATAATCGACAACATTATAATAACACTAATTGTATACAAGAACTAATATCTGTTTGGGATAATTATGATAATGGAAAATATAGTACATCTACTTTACGTGGTGTATTTAAAGCTATGAGAAAAATTGTTAACGATACATGGGTAGAACCTATTTTAAAGGTAAAATGTTTTTATAACTTTTTTTTTTTTGAATTACCCCCTTTTTTTTTTTTTAGAATCAAGTTCCTAAACGCTTAATACAAGTTGTTGAAAAGGTTGACCAAGATTTGACTCTTTTACCCGATGTATTATTTCTATTAGGAGCTTTGGCAACAGTTCCAGAAATCAAAACACTTATCGGAGAACAAGGTGGAATTGAAGCATGTCTTGAATTAATTGTTCGTTGTCAAAAAGATAAATCAAATAATAACTGTTCAGCTGTCATAACAAATGGTTGTTTAGCTTTAGCAAATATAACAATCGGGCATGGACCAAATATATCTAAATTTATAGCTGCTAAAGGAGTCGAAATTAATGTTGAAGTTCTTGATTCAAGTATGATAGATTCATTGCAATATGATGTTGCAAATGCTGCATCTGTATTAATGTGTAATTTATGTTATCGTCGTGATGATATTAAGGAGTTATTTGGTCGTAAAGGAGGCCCACGGTCTGTTACTGAGGTATTTATTATAATTAGAAAAATCATTTTCTCTCTTTTAACAGTCTATTAGACAGTATGATGGTTCAGATAGCAAATCCGCATTCCGTTGTTTAAGTTCGATGCTTAAAGCTATCGGAAATCTTGCCTTATACACAAAAAATATCGATACATTCTTGGAGGAAAAAGTTGAGAAGACATTTGGTCATCTTTATTCAAATTCTGAATTTTTACCTGATGAATTACTTGAGGTTTCCCTTAGAACAATGTCAAATCTTGTGCTTGAAAACACTGACGAGTATATGGAAAAATTTGGTGTTGTTCTATTACCATTACTTAATATGTTAAGCATAACAACTAGAGAAAGCGTGAAAATGTTAGCGCTGGCTTTCGAAGTTTTGGGAAATCTTTGCCGTCTGCCAGCAAATGCAAAGACATTTGCAGGTATGTTTTTTTACAGTTTTGTTTGACACCCGTCTGCAGAAAATGATGGAATAAACATAACCTTAAAACTCGTAAATACATATGCGGATGCACGATTATCTGCCGCAGCTATTCATGTACTTGGTGTACAAATGACATATCCGGAAAGTATTGATAAGTTGATTGATGCAGGAGTTTTAGCATTTTTGATAAATCTTTATCAAGGACAAGCTGCGGCAGATGAAAGACAGCCAGAGGTTTGCATTGCGGGTTTGCGATGTCTGAGAAGATTATTAAAAACAAGATCAACAGCCGAAAACTTTGCGGCAGCGGGCGGTCCAGCTGCAATAATACAATTGATGCAAGCATCTCCAGATATGTCATTAATACATTTGGATAGTTATAAGAACTTCATGGCATTATTAAGCCTAGTACCACCACCACCTCCTATAAATACTGAAAAAGATACAGATTGGGATGCTAATGTTCCTGACGAAGGTGTTCTAAGTTTGATCCATAGAATTGAAAGACCATCAAGTCCTAGAAGTTGGGAATCAATTGGCTTAGATCTAGATACGGTTCAAAAATTAGTGGCCGGGATTTGTGCAGCACTTCTAACAGATGGTCATGAAAAACAAAAAAAGTTGCAGAAGTTAGGATTAGGATTATTGGCTTATTTTGCTTGTGAAAAAATACCAAAAGCAGTTGAAGCTTTTTATGCTGGTCAATATCATTTTGTTATTAAACAAGCATTACTTAATTTCCCAAAAGATTATGACTTAATACATTGTGTGAGTACTATTATTATTATTATTATTATTTTAGTGTTGTATTATATTAGTAAATGTGTCTTATGTGTCTGAATTAGAAGATTTCAAAGTTGTTGCTAAAGACAGACAACTTGAAAAAGCTATTGACCACACAGTTACAGCAATACCGAAAAAACCACCACAAATACGTGATTATTGTCTTCTAACTTATAAATTGTTAATGGCAAGTAAGTTTTATAAAAAATTTTAAAATATGTATTTTTTTTTTATTCTTTTTTTAGAGGATAGATCCCCTGAAAGTTTTGAAAGTTTAGCGGAATGGGAATATGATTTAGAAAAAACAGGATGGAATCAAGATCCATATCCAAATGGTGTGCAAGACTTACCTATTGAAGTTAAAAATAATTTAAGGGAAGGTTCAAGATTTAAATTAATAATTGATGAAAAAACACGGGTACCTTTTTGGTGGAAAAGTTCTCAAGATTTAACGTATGTAATTAGAAAACAAAATTTTGATTTTTTAGAAATTTGCAATGGAGATTATCGGATGATAAAGATAGTATTTTTAATCATCAAATACCAGTTGGTCGTATTAGAATTATATCAAAAGGTTTAGCCTCACAGATTTTGGATTCAGCAGCACAAAAAGATAGAAAAAGTAAGTTTTTTTGTTTTTAATTTTTTTTCAGTTGATTCTAAAAATACATTATATGTATTGGGACCACCTACAGAAGATTCAGCAGGGGGTGTTGAGCTTAATATAAAAACAAAAACAAAAAAAGAAAGAGAAGCATTTCATAATTTATTAATTGAATGGAAAGATGCTGCTACTTATGGGTTTTAGGTAGTTTCAAATACTGGGAGAAAAAAATTTTTTTTTTTTTTTTTTTTTAATTAATATCGAATGCATGCCATTCAGCTGATTTTTCTTCTTCTTTTGTTAAAACATTATTATTTTTATAATTATTAATTTTATCAGCAGAAATCAAAGGTGGCATCATTTGTTTAATAGTTGTAAGAGGAATTTTTGAATGGGGGGTGGGAGAATTTTCAATAGAGGAAGGGGAAATAGTTGAACCAAATGTCCTTCTATGCACAACATGATCAACTTTTGATATTTGCTCTGCTTGACGTGTAAATTGTTGTATCCAAGGATGTTTTAATGCTTAAAAAATATAAAACAATGATTTAAATTACCTTCATCTGGTCCTAGTCGTGTTTCTGGTTCTTTATCTAATAAAGAATTCATGAATGATATTGACATATCCGAAGGGGGATTGCTTCCTCTTTTATAGTCAGGTTGATTTGTAACAATCGCATGCTAGATTTTTTTATTTTTTTTTTTGTCTCACCACTATGGCTTTTTGGTCAGATCCTTCGAATGGATATTTACCGAATAACATTAGGTAAACTACAACTCCTAAAGCCCACATATCGACTTTATTTCGATATTGTCGTCTATGCATATATTAATATATATAATTAAAACTACCTTATTAGTTCGGGTGCAACGTAATGTGGTGAGCCGCATAATTGCTTTAATTGTTGATCACCATCAGGTATCTAAGATATCAGACTATCAAAAAAAATTTTTTTTTTACAGAAAAAAAAAAAAAAAACTTACTCTAGTAGACATTCCAAAATCTATCAAAACAAGTGTAGATAAAGATGAACGATCTGCAAATAAGAAATTTTCTGCTTTTATATCTCTATGAACTATTCCTCGACTATGTACGTATGATATTGCTTGCAACATCTGACGGGTTAATTTTGAGGCGTCAGTTTCACTAAATCTACGCTTTTTAACTATCTGCGCAAAAAGTTCACCACCTTCACATTTATCCATAATCTGAGATAAATTTTTTAAAAAAAAATCATGACAACATCAATAAATTTTAAAAAAATATTTATATTTATTATTAATTATAAAAAGTAAAATTAACTTACAGCATATAAGAAATATCTATCTTCATAAAATTTGTGAAGTTTAATAATATGCGTATGATCTAATAAGGATAAGAGTGCTACCTCATTACGAAACATTGAGGCGAAATCAACATTATTTGAACCTCTTTTATCACGAGGGGGATCCTTAAAAAAAAAATATTTTTTTTTTTTTTTAAAAGTACCTTTGACATTACTTTGACTGCAAAAACTTCCCCGGTTAATTTGTCTGTACAGTTACGTACTTGACTATATACACATACTTTAAATACCAGAAGCTTACCCAAATGAACCTGATCCTAAGACTGTGCCAACCTTATAGCGATCTTTAATATCAGCTCCTGCTGAACGAACGCAGGTACATCCCATTTGATAGCTACACCCGTAGTTTATCGTTCTCTAAACCCATGGAATGAAACTATAAGAAGAATATCTTTGTTTTGGTAACCTCTATTCTATATAAATTAAACATGTGATTTAATTTTCTTTTTATATATTATTATTAAAAAATTTAAGAAATCCCTTCCGCCGTTTTACAGGTATAGCAGTCACAGCTGATTTTTTATCCTGTGTAGAGATAAAAAAAATAAACCTTTAAAAAAAAATATGTTAATAGATTAAAATGATTCTTGATTATATATATTTTAATATTATTTGTAATTTAAACATTCATTAATGTTTCTGTGAATTTAAACTTTTAACATGTCTAAATACCGGTTGTATTTTTCTCGACGTAATTAAATTTGTTTTTTTAAGTAATTATAAATAATAATTAATACTGCCGCGATAATCCCCACAGATTAATTTGTAAAATTTAATCACAATAATGCGTGATCGCCGTCGTAAGTTTAAGTTTAATATAATACTGCATTATTATAGCGGCTCCCGATGCCGGTGTGGCCGCCGCCGTTGAATCATGTTTATCGAACACAAAGATGAAGCGCATGGTCATGTTTGGTTTACGAGCACTATCTGATCTATGTACACCTCCAAGAAGTCGTCACAAGTAATTTATTCTAATATTTTATAAATATCAGAGAAAATTCATTGGATGCAATCAAACGGAACATAACACCTGGGTTGGTTCAGATTAGTTCAAATATGAGTTCTGATGAGGAAGTTATGGAACTTGTTATGAAAAGTATGACAAATGATCCCATTTGTGTATTCTTAATTAGTATGTTGGGGTATATCTCAAGCTTTTGAAGACTACAAAGATCAGTAAGATCATTACAATAATCACAAAAATATATAGAACCTTAATTGATCAATTTCAACGTGAAGGAGGCCCTTTAGCAGTAGCTGCTGCTGTTAATAGCGCCTCAGCTAGTACAGTTACGACAACATTTGAAATGATCGAGTCCTTCGCTAGTGTAGGAACTGAAATGGATGCCGAGGTAAAATTGATATTTTCCTCTTTTTTCTCATGCTTTATACAGGCAATCTCACCAGGACTTATGAAAGCTCTAAGCAATACTAAAGAGCTATCAGCGGAAGGAAGTGTTAAGGTTGCAAGTGCAATCAACGCAATTGTTCACAAAGGTCAAGGAGCAAAAGTTTTTGCTGATCAGGGAGGCGCCATGGCGGTAACTTCATAATAATGTTGTTGAAAATTTCCTTAAGCTGGTAACTTTCGCATCTGCTGTTGCCGCCAATACTGATGCACGCAGTACTGATGCAGCTTATTTTGCTTTAATCGCCGCTGGATTTGTAGCAAAAGTTGGGGGGGGTGATGCATCATGTGTTGCTTTGGTAAAGGAGATTATTGATGCAAATAAAGGAAAGAAAAAGATCCACGATGTGAGAGCTATTCCTGATGAAAATTTTTCTGCAGGCTGGATCTGAAGCATTGGCCGGAATGCTCACCCTAGATCAGCTCTCTGAATCATTAAAAGTCCTCAATAATGCGGCAGTTGGTTCACCCGAACGTTCACAGTATGTCATTCCATTCAATTATTGTCAGAGCTCTTGAGCTTTTGGGTGCAATGTCCTACGTTCAATCTTTCGCTGAGGCAATTGTAGAATCTGGTTGCATTCCTCTTTTAGTGCAAGCGGTCTCTAGTAAGGTATACCAAACTATAATTACTGCTAGGCACGTACGACGATCTGTCGGCGGGTAATAGAGAAGACGCTCTAATGAAGGGTTTTGTTGGAACGGTAAACTTGCTGGGAAAGATTGCTGGCAATCCGACTCATGCGCACACCATTTACGATTATAGCGGTCTAGATGCTATATGCTCTGCCTTAGCCATTATAACTGATCATGGCGAGGCATTTGCTTCTTGTTGCTCAGCGCTTGCGGCTCTCACCAAAGCAGATGAAGCCCTAGCGGTAGAGATGTACAATAATCACGGTGTTACAACAACTCTTGCCACACTGTATGAGCAAGCTTCTGATGCCAATATTCATTTGGGGGCTCTTGAATTGCTGGCTTCTCTAAGTGAACACGGGAGCTTACAATCGCCTCTGATAGAAGAAAGTGCGGTAGAGATTATCACTTACGCAATGCAATACGGGCTTGAGAAATTAGTGGCACAGGTGAAGTGTTCAGTGAAATGTTAGCGCTAATTATAGATGTTCGGCTTCACAGCATTAGTCTATCTTGTTCCGAGTGTCTACACTTGCGCGTCCATATATGAGTATGGTGGATTCGATGGAACGTCCCGCTCTTTGAGTCATAATGTGGGAAATGAGGAGCTCGCTGATAATGCTGTGAAAGTGCTCGCGATACTTTCCAATGTTGCGGATGCGAAGCAATACGCAGCTGAAGGCTCTGTTGTGGATTCTGTGCTTTACGCAATGCTTGAACATCAGCACAACGCTGGTATAGTCACCGCTGGAAAAGAAGTTCTGGAGAATCTTGCAACGGTACAAGACGCTGAGAGACATCTTAAAGCCTTAGAAGGAGCATTCGCAAATGCTGTCTCAGATCCAGATACTGCTTTCAAAGCGCTTGCTGCAGCAAAAGGTTTATGCGCAGTTAAGAAGCTGAGTGAAAGCTTTGTGAAAGCAAATGCCTCGAGTAAAATATTGCAAGTGTGTATAGCACAAATTGTTATGTTCATATGAATAGCATGTCAAGCGACTCGTTGAAAAACCGGAAGGTTTAGCAGTTACAATGACAAGTGTTGCGGGACAAAGGCTCACTTTGCAAGAAAAACTCCTAAGATGCACATTCACAACTGTCGAAGCAATTGCACTTAATGGAACTGGAACATTAGACAGTGTGATCCCGGATGCACTTGCCGCAGCGGGAAACGAGAAAGTGAGTAAAAGAGATAGATCTTGAAATTTACTTGCTCAGGTGAAAAATCTGCTCAATTCGGAAAACAACGTTCCTGAGGAGATGTTGACGAGCATAAGCAAACTTGCTGCAGCGAATAGAATGAATGACAAGGATGAGATTCAGAAGGTATTGTTAAAGAATTGCGTGTTAATCCATTAGGCTTTAACATTGGCTGCAGCATCTCTGAAGAAATTTGCAGATTGTCGAGCGTTATCGGATGTCATTTTGGAGATTATATTTCATTTGTTATCAGCACAAGGAGGAGTAGGGGTCGCTGGATTTGTAGATCAAGGCGGTTTGAAGATCATACTAGAACAAATAAAAAAATTGCCTTACTCAGAAAAAACTCAGACAAATGGTTTTCGCTCAGTTGGAGTTATACTATCACATAAACCAGAGACCGCCGACGCGATGCGTGGTTTTGGTACTGAACAGTTAATACAAACAGCCCTAAGAACCCATCAGCGCAGTGACGATCTGCGTCGTGTCGTAGCACCGATCTTGGCACAATTGATACCTTCTACTGAGCTCGAAGATATTGCGATGAGAAACGTTGCAATAATTCGTGAGGCATTAGATGTAAGCTATAACTTCTTTTCTCATTGCTTCAACAGAAAAAGGACTATTCTAGAGCCGTCGGCGCTATGAAGATGTGTAACGATATTGGATGCTTCGCTGAAGGTGCTAAGGCTTTGGCTAAGCAAGGGGCAGCCAAAGAGATGAAGCGCTTGCAGGATGTCACTGGAGTTGATGGTGATAAAGGAGAATTGTATCATCAGGGAGCCCACATGATCAGCTTAATGGCAAGCACAGCTATCGGTCAAGCTGCTTTAAAGAAAGCCAAAATCAGTGAAGTGGCTCTGAAATTGGTTAAGGATTCATCGGAAGCAGGAAATGAGGAAGGTTTGTACGACACGAGTTATCATCTCATTAGGGATTTATCACGCTCTGATGGGACTTGGGGCAATAATGCAACAAGATCGTAATGCATGTGATATGCTACTTAAAAAGAATATTGTGACAATAATAACAACCATACTTCAGGAATATCCTAATCATCCCACAATTGTGCCTGCAGCTTGTTGTGCTTTAGGGGCGATAGCACGTACTGATGAACAAGTAATGAAAAAAAATTCTTAAAAAAATAGAAAACTCTTTTTAAATTCTTTTCAAATTATTTTCTTTCAGGTCTCAAAACTTGTTGAAAATCGTGAAATCAATAATATGATTGCTCAGTTTAATAATAATATTGCTAATCAGCAAAAACGAGATACACAGGTTGTACTCACACGTGCATTGGCTGATTTGGTACATTTCGAGAATGCTAAAGTAACGTTATTCACTCTCCATTATAATTTTCAAGCTTTCTAACGTCGTCGTGGAAAATGGATTAGTCCCTACTCTCATTGATTCACTTGAGCAACATTCGAGCGATAAAGAGATTGTTCGCAATGCTGCAGAGGCGCTACAAAAATTGGGTAATTTATTTTATTAAACAATATGAATCAGGGAAAAACTCTTTTGCAAAATTACTAGATTTTTGGCTAGCACGAAGTCAGTCTGGAGATACTCAAGAATTATATAGAAATTTGAATCGATGTTTGAATGAGCATTTGTCTGATGAAGAAACAGTTGTTGAATTGATAAAAGCTGTTGCGAGATTTCCCAAAGAGGGAGATTTTTCACAGCTGAAGGTAAATTCGAGTCTTTTTTTTTATGCTACAGGATTCAAATATAATTAATACTGTCAAACAAGCGTTGCAATTACATCCTAGTGACGAATGTCAAAATGCATGTGGTGAATTGCTTGAGTCATGTGGTGCTTCAAGTTATACGCAAGGATACATGGCTCAATTTGTGAATGCTGAAGCTATTGGAGATCGCAAATTAATGAATGATGCTTTAGAAAATTTGAAACTTCTTTTGATTTCACCATTAGGTGACCCAGATACACAATTAGCACAAGAAGAAGAAGTCTGGAATGCACTTACAAGAACATTACAAAATGCCTGTAAGAATCCTTTCAATCATTTTTATGAGCAACTTTTAGTAGCCGAAAATGATTTGAGAACAATTCGTAATTGTCTTGAAGTTGCACATCGATTAGTAGAACAAGGAAAGTCAAATCCAGAAGGCTATAGAGGATCTTGGTATTTTTCACAAACTATGGTGCGTATTAAATTATTAAATTCTTATTATTATTTCAGTTACCGACATGCTTTGATATGATACAAAATGGTGGCCCAGCTTTACAAATACAATCAGCAATAATAGCCATGATGTCTGCATTAGCTATAGCCGCTGAAAATCCGAATACTCGTCAATTTCTAATCAGTGGAACACCCGTAAGACAAAAAACATTTTATTTCTAATTTTTTTTCTAAGGTTGTTCGATGTTATGATATATTAGAAGATAACCAAAATAATATCAACACAACTGCTGCAACAACTAAATTTCTAAATGCCTTAGCGAGCGATGAAGCGGGAGTTGAATTATTAAGACAAAAAGATATCATGCCTTTATTATGTAATATAATGCGATCTAATAGAGGACGCGTATCTGTAAATGTTCCTGCTATGGAATTAGCAGCAGCACTGGCAAAATCAAGTCCTCAAACTAATTCCATATCTCCTGTTTTCACTGTAAGAAAAAGCTTTTTTTCAAAAAAAAAATTTAAAAAAAAAAAAAAAATTTTTATCATTTTTTTTTCAGAATGGTGAAGCTCTACGTGCTACAAGTATAGGAACCAGCTCTGGGGCACAAGCGCAAGGTGTATTAGATGCTAGTTTCATGGGTGTAGTAGCTGAAGTTGTGAAAAATCCTGCAATAAAGTCAACAGTTGTACATGAAGGCATTGTAATAAAGTGTTTGAGACGGATTGAAACTCCTGAAGATTCATCAATGTCTCGTCGACTAGAAGGAGCTCAAACATTTGACACAATAAATACACAAAATCATTACGCTTTTGTATGTAACATTATTATATATGCTGCTAATAGGCTCGTATGATGGAAGCTTATGGAATTGGAGGAGAAGCTGTACATGTACGGGAAAAAGGAGGATTGAAAAAACTTTATGAAATGTTGGATGAATTTGAAGGGAATCCTAGGGTTTATAACGCAACTTTAGATGCAATTATGGCTTTATCAGTTGCAGATCCATTGGGTACTGGTTCAGAAATGATGAAGAGCTTGGTACCAAAATTGATTGGAAATATTGAAAATCAAGTAATTCTTATTATCAAACTATTTTTACATATAGGATGTTACAATGGATGATGTTCTTGAAACAAATCCTGAAATTGGAAGATTATTATTATTAGATCAAAATGTTAGTCTCTCTTTATTAAGTGTTTTCTTTTTTTAAAGGAAGGTGATATTCCACGATTGAAAAGAGCTTGGGTTTCATTGAATATGTTAGAAGCAATGAGCGAACAACCTGAATGGTATGAAATCAGAAAAAGGTCTCAGGTAGAGTATATCATATCAAGAATCGATAAAACAGCACGAGCTCATAATGATGTACGAACGATTTTTTTTTAAATTATGCATCAGGATGAATTAGTAGCTCGAATAGCAGCATTACAAGAAAGAGGAGTAGCTGAACCAAATGCTGCTGATCTTGCAGGAGAGCCAATAGATATAGTTGCAGCTCCCATGGCATTACTTGCTGATCCTGAAGACCCAAATAGTTTGACTCTAAAACAAGTTCATGATTGGCTACAAGAAAGACTTGAAAATAATCAGACTATTGATGTTAATGATACTTCGGTAATGATAAAAAATACTCTAATTTTAATATTCTTAGGAGCCTTTATTATATGAAAGATTTCAATTTTGTTTTACACGTATGACGGATTATTCTGCATTGATGTTAACTTTGGATGATTTTGCTGGTTATCAATCACAATGGGGTTGTAAATCCTGGATTCTTTGGGTAACACACACACCTGACGTTTTACCCACCTTGCTTTCATGGGGGGTTCACAATTTACTCTTTGAATACATAAATCGACAAAAGTCAAAAGTATCAAAGCAAACAGACAAAGATGTAGTCATAGCTACACCTCCCTCGGCAGTAAGTGTATTAGTACTAAGTGTTGCAGACTCTTGCATGTTTTGGTGATGTTAAAGATCCGGGAGCTTCAACATTAGCTGCAGTCGAAAATGTAGCAGCATCTTGCACGTATAACATAGATATGTGTCTTGGTAAACCGGTGGCTAATAAGGATGAACATATAATTGTAAGAATTATTGATAAATAGATTTATCTTACATAGCCGCGAGTTGAAATGGTAGAAAAAATTGCAATAAATCGAAATATATTTTGGGAAACCCCGATTATACAAAGTTTATTGAATTGTTGGGACCAATATGATGCTGGAATTTTTTCAACATTAGCATTACGACACGTTTTTAGAGCTCTAAGAAAAGTTGTCTGTGATAATCATACAGACATCATTTTAGAGGTATTAGTTTTTAGTTTCTATTTTTTTTCAGAATAATGTTACACAACGTTTAATATCCGAACTAATGAAAGATTTCGATAATCCACTTCTTATTGATGGATTTTTTTTATTGGGAATATTAGCAGTTGATGCTCGTCTAAAAGTAAGATATTTTTATTAATATTTAATTAATTAATATTATTTAATTCAATCTATTATATAATATGAATCTATTACTAGATATGATTCTATTATTATAATAAATTGTTATAACTATTTTATGTTAATAATAATTTTAACTTTGAAAAATTTAAATTAATTATTATTATTATTATCATTAGACGGCAATAGGCAAACAACGTGGTGTTGAAGAATCCTTAATAATATTAGCAAATCATATGGAAGATCCCCCTGGTGAAGGTGTTATAACAAATTCGCAATTAGCACTTGCAAATATTGTTGTTGGTCATAAAAATAATTGCAACTTGTAAGTTTTTTTTCCTTTAAACATTTTTTTAAGATTTTATAAACATGGGGGATTAGGATTGAATGTCAGGGTGCTCAATGAACGTGGAGAACATTTTGATGAAACAAACGCAGCTTCTGCTTTATTAACAAATGCATGTTTTAGAAGAGAAGATATTAAAGCAGCTTATGGACAATCATCCTGTGGAGCACCTGCTGCTTTATCCTATGTAAGGTCTTTAAAAAAAATAATAATACATAACTTTATAAAATGATTCTCATGAAAATAAAATGCATGTAAATTTAAAATATAAATATTAATATTTATAATTTCTGATAAGGCTATATCTTGTTATGATGGAGGAACTGATTCAGCAGCTTTACGATGTTTATCAAATCTTTTCAAAGCAATATCAAATATGTCATTGTATACACCGAATATTGAGCTTTTTCTAGATTCTGTAAGTATGACCCAAATTAAGGTATATTTAGGGACTTGAAAATGCATATTATAATTTGCTAATGCAATCGGAAGGTTTACCAGATGAAATTATAAAAATTGGTTTGTTTACTTTGAGTAATCTTACATGGGAAAATAAAGAAGATAATATGATTAAATTCGGTAAAATAAAAAAAAAAAATTAACTTCTTTCAGGAATAATTGTACCACCATTAATCAATATGGCAGGACAAAATACCAGAGAAGATATTGGTTTATTAACAAATACACTTGAGACGCTTGCATTTTTATGTCGTCTTCCAGCAAATGCGCAACAATTTTGTGAATATGGTGGTGTTAATCTTGCTTATCAATTAATTAGTGTAAGTTATATATTATTGTTATTTATATTTATTTATATTTTTTAAATTATTGTTTATATAATTATTGTTTGGATAATTATTATTTATATAATTATTATATATAACATTAATTGTTCTTTATATTATATAATTATGATTATGATAGATTTATAAAATCATTAATTCTTAGAATAAGAAAATTTCATATCTATTTGTGATGAATAATTATTTTAATAATTATAATAAAGAATTAGTATAATGCAGCATTATTAATAATGACTGAGAATAGTCATTATAAGAAATCGCGGTACATGATAATTTATAGTGAATATTAATAAATAATTATAAAAAATAATAAATTATAATAAATAATTATAAATAATAAATAATTATAAATAATAATAAATAATAAATTATAATAAATAATAAATAATTATAAATAATTATAAATAATAAATAATTATAAATAATTATAAACAATAAATAGTTATAAATAATAATAAATAATAAATAATTATAAATAATAAATAATTATAAATAATTATAAATAATAAATAATTATAAATAATAATAAATAATAAATAATTATAAATAATAAATAATTATAAATAATAATAAATAATAAATTATAATAAATAATAAATAATAAAGGATTATAAATAATTATAAATAATAAATAATTATAAATAATTATAAATAATAATAAATAATAAATAATTATAAATAATAAATAATTATAAATAATAAATAATTATAAATAATAATAAATAATAAATTATAATAAATAATAAATAATAAATAATTATAAATAATTATAAATAATAATTATTTTGAATATTTTTTAGAATTATGGAAGTGTAAGTTCATTATTAGTACAACAAGGAAGTAACTGTTTAGGAGCAGCAGCAAGAGAACCAGAATGTGTACAATATTTATTAAATGAAAGTAAGAAAAAAATTTGGAAATTAATTTTAATTAAAAAAATTGAAAATTAATTTTAATAAAAACAAATAATTTTTAGATATTCTTGAATTGATGAAAGATATTCTTGAAGGAAATTATTTTAAAGAAGAAGATACACAACAAGTACAATTTGAAGTATCAATTAGTGCATTAAAAGTAATAAGAAGAATAATATTAAATGGTGGAGCAGAAGTTGCTGGAATGTTTTCACAAATTGGTGGTTCAGCAACTTTAGTATGGTATATAGAAACAATTGCAAGTAATGAGGATCCATTAGCACAATTAGCATTGGAAGGTGTACGTACTATGATTGGTTTATTAGCTATTGGTCAAGGAGATAATGTTGAATCTTATTTATCTTTGAATGATCAAATTGATGCATTGATTGAAAGTACTATGTCAGAAAAAAAAGGTGGAAAATGGTTTGGTAAAAAAAAGAAACAAGGAGCTAATGAAAATATTGAAGAATTAGTAAAACCTGAAGGCCCTAGAGGATATGAAGTTGCTGGTTATGATGGTCAATCAATACAATCATTAATATTAAGCATATTAACTCTAGGTCAAAATGAAATTTTGCAGAGAAGTATTCGTTTTATGCGTTGTGCTCTAGGTTTTCTAAATTATGTTGCAACTGAAAATATACCAGGCTGTGAAATGATTTTAATAGAAAATTATGAATTATATGGAAATATTATAAAGACTGTATTTGAAGAAGTTGGAGCTGATCGTGAAGTAACTATGATTGTAAGATTCTGAAAATAAAATTTTTTTTTATTTAGATTATAAGTACAATAAGTAATCTTGGTTATCATCATTCTGATGAATTTAGAACAGCATTTGGAAAACGTTCTAATTCATACAAAACAACACAAGAAATTTCAACAAAACTTGTTTCTAAAGAAGACAAAGAACGTACAAAAAAACTTAAGGAATATCTTGATGATTTTCTTCTATCATGGCGTTCAGGTAAAAAAAAAATATTAAAAAAAAAAAAATTAAAAAAAAAAAAAATTAAAAAAAAAAAATTAAAAATTTTTTTTGTTTAGTAATTGATGGAGATGATGGAAAAATAGTATTTCGAAAATTTGCATCTTATGATTGTGATTTTTCAAATACGTTATGGTATTTGGATCCGTATCCAAATGGTGTACATGATTTAACAATGAAAGAAGAGTTACGTACTGGTGGCCGATTTAAAATAATGATAGATGAAAAAAATCGTGATTCATTTTTTTGGAGAGCAAGCCAAACACTTACGTAAAATGAATTTATAAATTAATTTTTTTTCAGATCATTTCAATGGAGGATTGAAAAAGACAAAAATGTTGAAACAGAGGGTAAACCTTTGATGGAATTTAATACTGGAGTTCCTGTATCAAAAATAACGGCAATTTCAAAAGGTTTAGCAAATGAGATTCTTAGAAAATCAGCAAAAAAGCAACGTGGAGGTAATATAAATTTAATTAATTCATTTTGTAGTAACTTCTGAATTGTGTTTAGCAATACAAGGGCCAGCAACAGAGGACTATCCAAATGGATTTGATCTTGGAATAAAATGTAAAACTAAACAGGAACGTGATCAATTTATTAATTGGATGCTTGAATGGAGAGAAGCATGTGCAGTTTAATTTATTTCTTAATATTATTTATTTCTTCTATTTTCGTTTTATTATGATTTTTTTTATTTGTAAAATTTCCTAATGCTCGTCCAATTTTTTGACGACCCAAAGATGATTTTTTTGATTCAACTATTAATAATTTACAATCAGAAAGTTTAGCCTATAAAAAAAAAAAAATTATAAAAAAAAAAAAATTATATGAATTAAAAAAAATGTTACCTCTAATTCATTTACTGCTGATGCATAAGATCTCATTTTTTCTCTCATTATTTCAAATCGATGACGAGCAGTTTTAAGCTGATTATATTTTTAAAAAAATAATATATATTTGTTTACCATTTCTTCTTTTTTTGTTTCAGTTTCTGCAATCTTAACTTTTGCTTCTATTAATTCCTATTTATTGGAATAAAAAAAATAATTCATTTTTAAGAATTTTTTACCTTCTCAAGGGATTTAATACGTTGTTGTAAATTGGAATCAAAATTAGAAGAAGCTAATAATAATTCTAATTCTTTAATACGATTTCTAAATAAAAAAAAATTTTATTAAAATATTTAATTTACATTAATTCTTTTTGTGATATTTCAAATTTATTTTTTTCTGTTTCTCGTAAACGTCGTTCTGAATTCTTTATTTTTTTCATCTGATTTCTGTAATATGATTATAATTTGAAACTTACTTCATTGAGATATTTTCCTTCTCCAACATTATCATGCTAAATTTTTTTTTTTTTTTTTTGTTTTTTCCTCTTACTTGTTTTGATTTATTAAATTCATTATTTACGTATGCTAACTTTTTTAAAATATAAAAAAAAAATTTTATTTAATTTACCTGTTTTTCTAAATTAATTTTTTCAGAATAAAATTCATTTTTTTGATCTGTTATGATTTTTTCAAACATTTTAGTTTGTTTTTCTCGTTTTATTTTTTCTTTTTCTAATGCCTGAAATGCGTACAAAATATGCCTTCCTTTATTTTAATTTTTTTATTGTTGTCTCTTACTTCTTGATATTTCTCAGTTTCTTTTTTTTTCAAATTTAAACGATCTTTGAGATCACATATTTCATCTTTTAAAGCAATAATTTTACTATTGTCATCCTCCTGATGAAAAGAATTTTTTGAAAGTATCTTACAAGATTATTCATTCGTTGAGAACGCTCGAGAGCTGTGTGCATTTCTGTGATTTGTTCTAGCAATTTTGCTACATGCAAATCTCTAGCTTTAAGTGATTCAGCATACTGATTGTCTTTATCAGCCAAAAGAACTTTTGTTTGAGCAATATGTTCATCAGCGCTACATTGAGCTTCACTAATTAAAATAATATAATTTTTCCTCCTACTTCTGTACTTTTAATAAACTTTCAATGATCCCTCTTTTTTTTTTCAAATCAGCTTCTAATTCAGATATACGAATAATTTCAGCACTATCATTTCGAACACAACCATTCTGAGATTCCGATCTTGCTGTTCCTTTACCTTATTTGTGAATTCACCAAATAAGAGCTTACTTGATCGATAAGTAGAGTCTCGACCATTCGAAAGCTCAATTTTTTGTGCTTCTCCGAGGGAAAGTGGTGTAATGATGTTTACATGATCTATAATCTATAACGAATCTGATTTTTATACCTGTCTCTGATACTTGTGCTGTTGCATTTGATGAGACATTACGGCGTGAACTTATTGATGAAGATTTTGGTGTACTAATAGGAGCAAATGAATGTTCAACATCTTCATAACCATTCGAGAAATTTATTTCACTTTGAGCCGGGGTGGGAGTTTTTGTATCTAAATTGCGCCAGTTGCGATTAATTGACTAACCTGGTGTATAAGAAGATGCAGCTAGAGGTGTGCACATTATGGCAATACGTATCGTAGCCTGACTTTAACTTAATTTTTCAAATCAACTAACGGCGGGATCCAAACATTTTTGAAGCTTTAATTGAAATACTTGTTTTTCTTCTTGCGATCCAGGTAAACTTGCTAAATCAAGTTGAGCTTCTCCTAAAACTCTCTTTGGTTTTACGCACGGTGTGGTTGCCGTTGGAAGCTCAACAACCTGATATAGCACCTATGTACCATCTTTAAGAATCCGTACAGTAATTCTCGTTTCTTTAGGCGCATAAACAACAGTACCGCCACCTGCTTGCTTGAAAAAAGAAGTGCTACTACGAAAGAGGGTTGCAATCAATGTTAAAGGCTCTTTGAATGAAGCAATTGATTGATTTCTGCGCAATAGTACAGATTCAGTAGAGCGACTTCGTTTAGGCCCTTGACGAATATAGAAATGTTGATAATTTGAAGCTTTACCTCTAATCCATTCAATAGAAATTCTTCTAGTTTGAGAAACACGTAGGACACATTCTTCTATGAACAACTCAAATTTATGCTTGGAAGCCGTTTGATGAACATGTCGCATAGCACGCAAAACTTTAGTAGGAAATCGTTGATTCACTACTTCAACAGGTTCCATGACAAAAAAAAAAAAACCTGATACAGGTACCCCGAAATTCAGTAGGCAAACGGTTGAGATACTTGAGACAATAGGCACTAATACACTATGAGTTCTATACAAGATTCATTCATAATTAATTTAAAGAACACAATTAGAAATTCGATAATAAGTGCATATTCCTCACTTATTAGTTTTACTACTGATTCGTGAGTATTTATTTTCATATATTTAAATAGAACGTCTAAATTTTTTAACTGTGAAAATTTGATCACAAAAACTGAAAATATCTTAGATGAAATTTTACCAGCTATTAATGAAAGTGAAACTTTGGGTAAAATAAATGCATCCAATACATTATCAAAAACTCAACGTTTTTCGAATCTCATTTCTACCGTGAGTTGTAGAATTATTTTTTTTTTTTTAATTTTTTTTTAGTTATGGTGTCGAATAAAAATACATAGTAGTCTTTATATTGCAGTGGCTAAGGCTCGTGCTTATATTTTTGTTGAAGAAATCGAAATTGATAAATATTTTATAATGGCTCGTGATTTTGTAAGAATAATAAAAAAAAAAAAAAAAAAAATTTAGATTTTCTTAAAAAATATTAAAGATAAAATACAAATAAATATGAACCATATAATAGATACAATTATATTAATAATTGGAGAGAAATTTACGGCCTCCCCTTTTTATAAAATGAAGAATAATTTGATATATAGATTTGAGAATATTTTAGATCGTACAAGACGAGATAAAATTATACAGGATGGATTGTCAACTTCTTCAACTGATAGTGGTTGTAGTAAGTACACTTTTAAAATTATTTTTTTTCAGCTATTGGTGATAATTAATAGATAATAGATTTTCCCATAAATCAGCTAGATATTGTTTATCTGGATTTTTTCTCCTTTCATTAATAATTTCTTGTAATTTTGATTCATGTTCATTTTCATTATCTTCAATTATTTGTTTATTTAAAATTGATAATAGAAAATTAAGTTTATCATCATCAATATCATCTTTATATTCATCATTTATATTATTTTCATTTTCTTCATTTAATTTTTTATAAAATTTATCTTGTTCTAAAAGAGAATTATAATTATTAATATTATTATTAATATTATTATTAATATTATTATCATTGTTTTCTTTTGCAATTGTAGATTTTAGTAGAAAATTCCAAAATGTATTTCCATCTATAATTTCACGACGATGACCTTTTCTATCATAAACTTCTTTCAAAGCAGGTTGCAAATTATTCCAATTAAAGTTTTCAACAATTAAATCTAATGATGTTGATTTTTTCATAATTTGTTGTTTTGAATAATTTATCATTAAATTTATTATTATTTCTTTTTGATTTTTCTTTAATTTATCCCAATATAATTTTGCTTTTGCATAATATTCTTTGGAATCATCTTCCCATTCTTCATCTGCTTCATTTTTATTATCTTTTGAATAGAAAAATTGCCGCCTTCCACCATTTCCCAAATGTTTGAAAAAAAAATTTAATTTTCGATTCTTTTCTAATGGTTTAAAAAAAGAATTACCTTCTTGATCTTGTAATTGTGAAAATTTGAATATTAATTCCATTGAAGGCTCATTAATTTTTTCAGCGATTAAATCATTTACTTCTTCTCCAGATATTATAATTTGTACTTTTTTCTCAGTCGCCATAATATAGGCACGTTGTTCTACTGTTTCTCAAAAATATTTTATTAAATTTTTTTTTTTATTATATTTGCATCTTAATTTGCCGGGTGCCAGACAATTTTTTCAATGTTGTAGAAATTCATTTGCACTAATGTCACATTATTTGAAGCTCAATAAAAATAAATGCTGAATCATATGGTGGTTAACAAGTTTGTTTGGTTGTTCGACGAATCGTTTGCAACGATTGCATCCAGAGAATTTAATTTTTTCTCTGTGACGCCATTACTCTATGTTGTCGTATAATTAGAGTCGACTAGTCACACAGGTATCATGCCTTGTGAGAATTGCGGGAGCACTCAGCCATTCAATAAAAGTTTGGCTGGGTTCTTCATCTGCCTTGACTGCGGTCAGCAGCAAGCAGATGTACGCGAAGAATACAGGTGCAAAATCAAAATTATCTTTATTGATCATTGTAGAGATGAGTTAGATGTTGCTTTCGAGCGAACGGGAACACATGAGATAGCAGAAGGTATGGCATCTGTAAGAACAAAGTCTGTTGGACAAGTAACATTGGTAAGAAAGATTAATAATAAGTGAAGTTTGCAAAAAGGGTTCAAGAAAACGATCACGTCGAGCGATTGATGGATATGATTATGATGAGGCTTTAGAGTCTGGTTCATTTGACAAAGATTGGAAAAAAAAAGCTCCCTCAGAGCGTGATTTCATGAGGGCATTGCAAGTTATATTGAAGGTATTATCAGAGATGTTAATGAAATTCAGTTTTGTGTGACAGAGCTTATACGGAAGTATGGTTTCCCATCAGCACTTGAACATGAATGTCGTAAGGTTAGTATTTGATAATATACTCATTCTTAGATATGGTTTTTCTTGCTACGTTTTTGTGTTGAAACTGATTATCCTGTCCAAGCGTATTTTTCAAATGTCAAACAAAGACGTTCAAAGGTTGGGTAGGTTATTGAATAGAAGCTTCATAGCCTTCTAGTCTTAGCCGACTTTTCACACCCTCTATACTGGCTCCCGACTTTGATGCAGTAATGAAAGATCCTTCGCTCGCCACTCCTGTAAAAAAGGCTGTTGAAAAACTTGGACTTGATCGACTAGCTCATGTTAAACGTATTGCCCCTTATTATGCAAGACGTCAAATCCGACCCTTTGTTCCGGAAATGATTAAAATTAAAGAACATCAGACATCTGAGGATTCTCCAAGTCATTCCGCAGCAGTCTCCTTATCTCCAAACGCATTGGATTCAAACGCTCCTTCTCCTGGTACCTCTCAAAGTATTCAACCAGTTACCGACACAGTAGCTTTTGTATCTACGACACGGGCTCAACAAGATGCAACAGTGGCAGAATGTTTGCGATTACCGTCTCATTCACCCATCAGTCATGATTCTAGAAGTCTCCGTTCAACAAAGTCCCATTCAACAAGTCCAAATTCAAGTAGAACTATAAATGAACCTACTGTATCATGCTTGCAGCAAATTGAGTCAGGCTCTACTTCCTCAGCTTTTGATAATCGTCATAATTCAATAGATTTTTATAGTCAGCAAGAAGTCCTTTTGCCCTCACCCAGTTATCACGTCTCCGAACTCGAAGCCTTAAGGCCTAGAAAAAGTGCTCGAATAAGACAAGCAGAGGCTTTTAGAGAAGCTGGATTATCTTCAACCAAAATAAGAGCAACTCATCGCAATTATAGAATTCAAAGATATCTTCGTCCAGATCCAAATAACCAATTTATGAAATATGTGAGTGACAGATTCGAGCCAACTAGATTGGGTTTTCCAATTAATCATTTACGAATGATGTTAAAAGAAAGGCTACTTTCACCTGGTGATTATTTTAAATAAATAATAATAAAATTTTCCAGGCGTGAAATCAGATTCACGAAAAAAAAATACGCGGAATAAAAAAGAACGTATCGTATCTGGAAACTTATCCAATATTCGTTGGCAAGTAAGTTAAAAAAAAAACTTTTCTTGTCTATATGAATTTCTCAGATTGATGCAATATATGAACACGATTTTCTGGTTTTCATGGTTGAATATATAAATAAAAATAAAAATGAATCAATTTTATTATCAATAATGGAAGATATAGAATCTCGACGAAAACAAGTAGATGAATATTTAAAGAGTCCGATTAATTCAAAGAAAATTTATGAAATTCTTGAATCTGATAAAGATTTAAAAGAAGAATTAGCTATTTGGAAATCTCGTGGTTTAAGGTTTACAGGAGCATTGGGTAAAGAACCAATTAATAAGGTAGAGTGTAATATTTCAGCTGCACATAAATACTTTTTCAAATCGCCCGGATTGAAACATGAAATCTCAGCAACTGCTATTATTGAAAGAATAATACGTCGATCAATACAAAATTCACTTTACGATAAAGATTCAATAAATTCAACAACAAATCTAGTATTAGCTTCTTCAGATTCAGATTGTATAGCGAATTTAATAAAAAATTATAATATTGATTATCCAACATCTGATATTAAAGATGATGATAATCGTCAAATTCCTTTAAAAAGATTAGATCCTTTTTTTCAATTAGATGATTGGACGACGGGAGCTGGTTTAAATTATATACAAAAATTAGTTTATTTAAAAAAAAGATTACTTAATTCTAATAAATTTAAAATATTTAATCAATTTTTTACAAATCCTTCATCATCTATGACTAACACCCGACTACTTAAAGATTTTGAAATATTTAATCTTCTAAAAGAAGTTTATATTTATTCGAAAAATAATCAACAACTCAAATTTTTAAAATTGTTAAATTTTTTTTTCCGTCAAGATGCATCATCTCGACATGTTACATTAAGAACACTTGGTATAAGAGAGGTAATAAAAAAAAAAAAATTTTTTTTTTTTTTCAGATTTTTAAAATTTGTACAAATAATGAAATTATTAGCACCCGACTTTTTGAAGAAAATCCTGTACCAGGTAAAAAATATTCGAAAATAATTAATTTCTAGAACCACCAACAATTGATTTAATTTTAATATTGACAATTATTTGGATTGGACTTTTAAATACACGCCATGGTAATTATTTCAATAATTATTATTTATTTTTTTTTATTATAAATGATTATACATTATAAATAATTATTATTTATTATTATGATTATTATTATTAGAAATATAATTAGAGTTATTATTTTTATTATTTTAAAATTAGTTATTGATTATTAAAAAATAATAATTTATTTATAGTTTATTTAATTATTAATATTAATTTTATTATTTATCATTACTAGAAGTAATTTATATTATTATAATTAATAAATTATATTGTTGTAGCAATTACTGCGATGGATATATGTCATTGGGTCACAAGTGGTAAAATACCACTTTCTGCTGCTACAAGAAAAATTCCAAATTGGCTATATGAAGCGGGAGGTGTAATACATGATAAGTATACAAAGTATCGTGATGTCCCAGGGACACTTCCAGAATTAGGATCAAAAGATAGATCAATTTTTCTTCTTCCAGAAAGTATAAAAGTAAGTATTCTCATAAATTTAATAATTTTTAAAAGCCTTATCAATTAGAAAATTGTTTGATTTCGTTAAAAAAAATTGGCATTAAAATAAGTTCTTTCAATTATAAATCTCTAATACCTCGTTTATTGAAACATTGTGAATTACCGACTTATATTCAACCTATGATTATTGGGTAAATTAATTTTTTTTTTTTATTTTTTTATTTCTAGATTAATTGAGATGATAGAATTCCCTTTGACTGCTTATCAAAATGGTTATACACCTTTAGCCCGGACAGATTGTTCAACAGCTGATAATATATATGGCTGGATTGGACCGTATAGTTCTATAAAAACAATTGCAGCTGCTCTTATAATAGTGTGTAGATTATTATGGCCTATATTTGTTTATCAACCAATTGGTCAACCAGGAATAAAAAAAAAAAGTATATCCAACTCACAACCAGACAATTATTTACCTGCTCAAAAATCCAATGATGAAACTTCAATAATTTTATTTGATATCAATGATTGTTGTTGGCAAATAAATATAAATAATAAAAAATATTTTTTTTCAGCACGTAATGTTGGTTTAGCAGAATCTGGAATTAAAGCACTTGAATGGCTAAAAAATGAATATAAAGATATATTTGATGATATAATAATTCAAGTAAATTTAATCCAAAAAAAAAAATTATTTTTTATTTCTAGTTTTCACCATCATCTAATTTATCTTCTTATGTACAATCCCGCGAAGTCCCAATATCTTTAATAGACCAATTATTTCAAGATTATTTCAATCATGATAGACGTCGATTAAAAAATGATTTACAACAAAAAAAAACAAAATTTCCTGCTATTAAGGATTTAATGCAACATCTTCCGACAAATCAAGAACTTTTTCAAGTAATTAAAAAAATATAAATTTAAAATATTATTTTGAAAAATAATATTTGATTTTGAAATGTTGGGAAAAATAAATTGATTTTTAGAAATTAATAAGACACGCTAATAAACCTTGGTGGTTAAATTCATCTGAAGCATGGTTATTTATAAATGATAGTGTAAGCTTTATTTTTTTCGATTTATATTAAGTGGTGTGATTGTTCAGATTTTGAAAAACAAAATTTGATAAAAAATCTTAGTATTTGGCTTTATAGACCAAATTTAAGTAAAGGACAATATAATTCTATTTCTTTGTAAGTTAATTTTAAAAAAAAAAAAAATAAAGGTCAATAATGGAGGCAATATCAAAAGAAAGTTTTATGAATCAACCATCATTTATTACAAAACAAATAAATTCTTTCAATAAATATGATTCAAATAATATTGAATATATTGATAATGAATCTAATAATGATAATGATTTCTTAAAAGTGAGAAATAAAAAATGTTTTTTTCATTTTTAAGATATTATATACTATTTATTTAAAATCATTATCTAATTGTTTTCAAGAACCACCTACACCAACAGGTTGTTATCATCCATTTGAAAATACAATCAAATTATCAAAAGATTCTCCTTTAGATGGTAATAAAAAAAACTTTCAAATATTTTTTAGAATATCGAATACCTTTACCTTTAATATTATTATTACGTCGTATAGCATCTTTTTTAAATGAAGATTATTTACAAATTCATTCAATTGTAATAGCTCTAGAATCATGGTTTTTTGTTTGTGAAATTCCGGCTCGTTTTAAAAAAAAAGAATAATTTTTTAAAAAAATTTGGAAAAATTTAATAATATTTTTTAAATAGGCTTTTTCCCAAAATATAAAAATTTTATTTTTTTTTTTAAAAGTTCTATTTTGGGACAATAAAATTATTGAATTATTAGATTTTCAAAAAAATCATGATAATCATTATTTTTTAATTTAATCCACTATTTTAATTAAAATAATAAATTTATTTTTTTTTTTATTTGATTTTATTTTACTGATATTTATAAAAAAAAAATGTTTTCTTAAAAAAGATATATGTTAGTTTTTGTAAAAGCTCAATAAAAAAAAAATCCGTTGTTGAAAAACCAAATAAAAAAAAAAATTTTTTTTTTTACAGCTTTTTTAAAAAAAAAAAAAAAGAATTGATAAAAAAGCAAAAAAATTTTTCTTAATAAACTAAATTAAATTAAAAAATTTATAATAAAAGAGCTAAATCAGCTAAATCTATATTATGAATATAGACTTTATATTTTAATTTTGAATGATTCAAAAGATGTCCTTCTTCTCCACAACATAAAGATTTTGATATTTTTTCTAATGCTGATAAATATACCATTTTTATTCGATGCTTTTCTAAAAATCTTAAACATTTCTGAAAAAAAAAAAAAAAATAAAAATATTTTATTACCGCTGGTATATCTGAAGAATCTCCAAATCGAATTTCATCAAAATTTGTATCAGTTACTTGAATTCGTAAAATAAAAATATTTCCTAATTTTTCTTCAAATTTTTTTATACGATGTTTTCCTATACTTGGTATATTGGGACTTTGGAATTCTCCCACTCGTCCCAATCTTTTAAGTAATTTTTGTTCTAATTCATTAGCACGTTCCATTCTCAAGGACAATTCAATTGAGTTATCATTCATTTTTTTTTGTGATAAATTTTTTATTGATATCTCATTATTACATGAAGAATTACCTAATGATGAATCTTTTTGAATCGTATTTTTTCTTTGACTAAAAATTAATCTATTATCGTATATTTTTTGGGCTTCATCTTTTTGAATCTCATATTCTTGAGTCTCATTATTTTGGGTCATATTACTTTGGGTCATATTTTTTTGAGTCTCATTATTTTGGGTCATATTACTTTGGGTCATATTACTTTGGGTCATACTTTTTTGGGTCTTATTGCTTTGAGTATTATTTGTTCCATTACTTTGAGTCTCTTCTTCTGGTATTGTAAATAAAGCCAATGTCGTTGTGTCGTGATTGGGAAATTTTACACAACTTTCATTTCCTATGTAAGCTAAGGAATTCAACGAGGTAGGCGAGAGAATTTTTTTCACGAGATTATTTTTATTTTTTTCTTCACAGAGTAAAACTGTTGGAGCTTCAGATTCAATCCGTTTTGTCTCGAAAATATCTTTATTGTGATCGAAATTATTTGAATTGGGGTTTTTATTTGTCGAATTATCATTTTTTATTTTACGGTTCTTACTCACTTTAAATCCCCATAGTGATCTTTTTGGCTCGAACAAACGGGTCCGTAAAGCTTTGATCAATCCATGCTTATTTTTTTTTAATAAATATGTTACCGCAGTGCGAAAAAATGGCAAGCTATTTGATTCGAAAAAAAAAATGGATTCTTTCTTTGAACGAACAAAACCCGTCTTCCAATGAGTGGTAATATAATCAATAGCACAACGCAAACAAGATGCGCCTTCGGGACTTGCTTTCGAGTCATCTATAATAATTGTTAAATTGTCAGGAGATCCATAAACGACAACATCGACTGTGTATGGTAATTCCTGAAAAAATCATCAATACTTTTGTATTTTTTACTTACCATAATTAAGTTATTTGATAACACTTCCTCAAACACTCCCGTCGATGAGGTTATTGGGACAGTCCCAATCCAACTTTTATTCAGTTCATAATCGTTTTCAGCTTTATACAGGATTGAACCTTTCATTGGCATACGCCCCAAATCGATCTCAAGTCCACATGTATCGATAGAAATATTTTTATTGAGCAGCTTTTTTCCAAAGTTTATCAAACTCACTAATAATGCATTTTTGTTTATTTCCCATCTCAATTTTGGGACTCCTAGAAATACTAAGGCGACATCAATACAAGATGCTACACGCCAAAGACATAAATTGTCTTGTATTTGTTTGTCTATCGATGTTCGCAATTTAGTTTCAAAACTGCTAATTGGTTTTTTGTTTGAGATGCCTGTTGAGTTGATTTCATTCAAATCCTTGGAGTTTGACCTTGTCATATTCAAATCGACTTCATCATCTATATCAATTCTCCCACATAAAAGGTTTTGAGAAATAATTTCATCAGCTATTGTATCTTTGTCAACTCCCTCCGTTATAAGATTTTGAGAAGTATTTCTATCAGCTTTTGTATCTTTGTCAACTCCCTCCGTTATAAGATTTTGAGAAATATTTCCATCAGCTTTTGTATCTTTGTCAACTCCCTCCGTTATAAGATTTTGAGAAATATTCTCATCAGCTATTGTATCTTTGTCAACTCCCTCCGTTATAAAATTTTGAGAAGTATTTCCATCAGCTTTTGTATCTTTGTCAACTCCCTCCGTTATAAGATTTTGAGAAATATTTCCATCAGCTTTTGTATCTTTGTCATCTCCCTTCGTTATAAGGTTTTGAGAAATATTCTCATCAGCTATTGTATCTTTCACAACTCCCTTCCATATAAAATTTTGAGAAATATTTTTATCAGCTATTGTATCTTTAACAACTCCCTTCGTTGAAAGATTTTTTGAAATATTATCATCAGCATTTGCAGTTCTATCAACTTTCTTCGATATAAGATTTTGAGAAATATTTTCATCAGCTATTGTATCTTTGTCAACTCCCTCCAATATAAAATTTTGAGAAATATTTCCATCAGGTATTGTATCTTTGTCAACTCCCTTCGTTGAAAGATTTTGTGAAATATTTTTATCAGCATTTGCAGTTCTATCAACATTCATCGATATGAGATTTTCAAAAAAATTTTCATCAGCTATTGTATCTTTGTCAACTCCCTCCAATATAAAATTTTGAGAAATATTTCCATCAGGTATTGTATCTTTGTCAACTCCCGCCGATATAAGATTTTGAGAAATGTTAATCTTTGTAAATTTATCAATAAGTAATGAATTGCTTTTTGCATCATTATGGTCTGAGTTGATCTCAGGATTTTCTTTATCTATTAATGTTTTAGATAATGATGTTGTCATTAAAGATTTATTTGGGATTTCATTCATATAATTATTAAATATATGATTCTCACTGCTTTTGCGAGTAGTATCGTATGATTCTGTATTATTTGATTCTTTGTCAAATTTTGAATGATTTTTAATTTGAAATGTCGTATCATTTTTTCTAGCATTTTCAAGAGCATTAGATATATTATTTTCATATTCAAATTTTTTCTCTAATTCTTTTTTTTCAATATTAGTTTCTGTACAGGTTGAGCCTTCGTGTCCCTCAATAAAATCTTCATAATCATCAGATAACATTCCAGGGTATTTTTCCAATCGCATTGTAACCTACAAAAAAATTTTTGTGACGAAAAATTTTAAAATCATAAAATTTAAATTGATACTAATTAAAAAGAAAAAATTATTTAAATTATTAAATATAAATTAATTATAATAAATCATAAAAAAAAAATGTTTGATGTGTAATCATAACAAATTTTAAAAATGATAACTAAATTAAAAAACATCATAATTAATTATAAATTTAATAATGAATGAAATTAATTAGTATATTATAAATATTTCTTATTAAATATAATCAAAAACAATAATTAAAAAATTTACTGCTAAAATTAAAATTATAAAAAAAAATATTTTTGAAATTCTTACTTGTTGTTCAATTGTAGGAATTAATATAATTTTATTATCTAACAATATGCTTGATGATACTGGTAAAGTCCATGTATGAATCTAAAATTTATTTAAATAAAAAATGATTAAAAAAAAAAGATTGAAAAAAAAAATGATTAAAAAAAAAAGTTTTTAAAAAATTAATTTTTAAAAATATATTTACCTTTGCTTTTATTAAAGCTGACTTCTCAGTTAAATCTTTATATATATTTGAATTCATTAATTCTTCAGAAAATGGATCATCAAATTCTTTATTCTGTGATAGATCATCAAACTTTGGGAGATGTGAAATAATTTCAATAGATGATTGAGTCGAATCATCTGATTTAGGAACAGGTATTATAGTTTCAACAGATGATTGAGTTGAATCAACTGATTTTGGGACAGGTAACAAATTTTCAATTAATGTAGAAGGGATTCGATCTTTTAAAGCTTCAAATAATTCTTTATAACGTGGTCTGATTTTTTTTTTTTTTTTTTTTTTTTTTACTCACTGTTTAAATTGTAAATCATTATTAAACCTAAAATTAATTAAATAAAATAAGACATACTTCTTTGTAAAAGCCGCCACTTCTAAATGAAGATATTTTGATTCTAAATTTATTTCCTTAGCTTCAGATTTAACCTCACCAAATGAGATAAGTAAATCTATTAAAATGAAAAATTTTTAAGTTACCATCCACTGATTTTTGAAGTCTATAACCTAATTCAATTTGATCTAATCTTCGCATACTACGTAACAACTCTTCATTCATTTTTGAAAAAATGTCAAGACCACAAAAAAATGCGCTAACGGGTATTATGTGACTAATTTTATTGATATGCCTTAAAAAAAATTTTTTTATTTTTTTTACTAATAACTTGTTCGAGCTTCTCCGGCAACTATTGAATTCCATTCTAAAAAAAAAAACAAAAAAAACTCGGAAAAAAATTTTTAAATTTTTTTCTTTAAGGAAATTATTTACCTTCTGTTATATTATTTTCAATTAATTCTTTTGTTTTAGCAATAGCTTTTGAAGGATTTAAACCTTGTAAAAAAAAATAATTATTTCAAAAATAAATTTACCTTTGGGACATACAACTGTACAATTCCCAATAGCATGACAACGATATAACTTCATAGTATCATTTAATTCTGCTAATCGTTCAGTTGTGTATTCATCTCTTGAATCAACTATCCATCTGTACGCCTAAGAAGCTTACATATAAAAAATCGTTTTGACTAACTTGCAATAAAACTGCTGGACCTAAATAATACTCAGGATTCCACCAATAAGATGGGCACGATGTTGAACAACAAGCGCAGAGAATACACTAAAAAAAATTTCTTTTTATGAACTAAATATATACCTCATATAAACCATCTAACTTTTTACGATCTTCCTCACTTTGATAAATTTCACGTTCACCTTTTTCTCTTGGCGTTTTACGCCTTAACCATGGTTTTATTGATTTATATTGATTATAAAAATTTGACATATCGACGACAAGATCGCGAATTAGATACAAATTTGGAAGAGCCCGAATTTCGACAGGTTTACCTATTATTAACTTATGTCTCAACAAGGTAATATTTACTGGTATCTTTCGGTATTGGAGTAAGACACGCTAATCCATTTGTTCCATCCATATTCATAGCACAACTACCACATATTCCTTCACGACAACTACGTCGGAAACTCAAAGTAGAATCCTGATGTACTGATATTCAACAATGATTGTAAAGCTATAAGTATCATCACACCTGTTCATCTTTAATTTTAAAAAGAACATCAAGTAGCATCGGTCCACAGGCATTAATATCTACATTAAAAGTTTGCATGTAAGGCTTAGGTGATTCAACAGCCGGATTATATCGTAAGACTTTGAATGATTGCATGTGCGGTGCTGGCGGCGCTGAAAAAAAGAACTTTGAATATGTACCACAAAAAGCATACTCGCATTTTTTGGAGTCGATGCAAATAATCTTAAATTGGTTTTTAGAGCTCTTCTTATTAGCTCGTGCTGATCTATTATTTTATGCATCTTAACTTAAATGTACACAAAGTTGTGTAGGTTTGTAATTACCTGTCCTGATAAACTAGGGACAGGTTTTAACAGGCACAGTAATCTTTTCCGCTGATTGCACTCTCAAGATTGAGGCGATTGGTACTACTTTACCTCTAGATAATGGCTTTAAGTAAGTGAAATTACTAGTTAAGGAGAATTCAACAGATTTACGTTCTCTCTATCAGGGGCGGCATTTGAAAATAGCAATGAAGTTGGTGTTTTCGCTAAATTAACCAATGCCTATTGTTTAACGGCAGTAGGAGGTTCTGAACATTTTCATTCAGTTTTTCAAGCGGAATTCTCACCACATATTCCGGTAGTGCATGCGACAGTCGGCGGTACCAGACTAGTCGGTCGTTGCACAGTCGGTGAGTCACAACAATCATAGCGATGTATAAATCATAGGTAATAAGAATGGTCTTTTGGTGCCAACAATCACTACTGACCAAGAATTACAACATCTAAGAAATTCATTGCCAGATGCAATAACAATCCAGCGCATTGAAGAGCGGCTCTCTGCCTTGGGCAACTGTATTGCTTGCAATGATTATGTTGCATTAGTACATACCGACATTGATCGTGAAACTGAGGAGATAGTGCAGGATGTTTTGGGAGTAGAAGTTTTTAGAGCAACAGTAGCGGGTAATGCTTTAGTTGGAAGTTATTGCGTTTTTACAAATCAAGGAGGACTAGTAAGAATAAATGAATCAATATTTATATGTGTAGGCACACGTCATGACCCCCAAAGACGAACTTGAAGAATTAAGTCAACTTGTACAAGTACCGTTTACAGCTGGCACAGTTAATAGAGGGTCCGATGTCGTTGCTGCAGGTTAGAAAAATTTTTCTTAATTTGATTTATCAGGTCTAGTTATAAATGATTGGGGTGCAGTAGTTGGTATGGATACTACAGGTGCTGAATTAAATGTTATTGAAAAGCTATTTAAGTTAAATGGACCATCAAGGTCGGGAGCTAATTTAGGTGATCTTGATATGAGAAATAATTTAATTGATATTTTAACTTAACATTATTTTTTTGCATGTTATGTCTTCTGTCCCATTGGGAATTAATTTTCAAAAAAAATGTTCCTAAATAACTTAGTTTAGTTGAATAATTGTTTTTGATTTTTTATGATGATCACCTCCTTAATATTAACCATCTTTCGGGGCTGATCCTAATTGATGATAAAAAGGAAATTTCTGAAAATAAGATGCAACATACAAAAAAAAACGTCTTTTACGAAATGCGGTGAAAAATAATTTTAGTAGCTGCTCAGGATCGCTAAAAGTTCTCAAATGTTGCGACATAATTTATAAATTACTCAAATGTCTTTTAATTATTATTTGATGATAAGTAATTTATGCACAAAAAAAATTAAAAAATTTTTTTTTTTTCAATTTCATTTTATATATAATTGTTTGAACTTAATAAGTGCATATATATTTTTATTTATTAAATAAAGAATTTTTCGTTTTTCAAATTATTATTTTAATACTGACTTCAATCAATAATATATTTTCTTATTACACCTTAAACTAAAATAAAAAGTCAATGTATAAAAAGATTTTTAAAAATAAGAAAAATCGAGTTATTCTAGATTTTTTTTTTTCAAATTTTTTTTTTATATTAACTTTTTAAAAAAATGAAGCGTGAGAAAAGAAAAAAATAAAAATTAATATTTAAAAAATTATTAATTAATTTTAATAAAATTAACTTTATGTAAAATTATCAGAAATGAATTTTTTTTTACCATAACTCATACAATTAAATTTCTATAATGTAGAAAACTCTATTTTTCTATAATTTATTAGACATATAAAATAATAATTTTATATTGTCCCAAAATAAATTTAAAAAAATAATTTTGTCCCAAAAAACATTTTTACAAATACGTTCTGGGACAATATATAAATTGAGAGTACATAAAATTATTTAAAAAAATAATATTACTTTCTATCAGCTGATGATGATATTAATTGGCTAAGCTTTAATATTGGATTAGCATCTATTCTTCTTTGTAATAAATCCATTCTTTTTCTATGTTGCCACCATTCCCAATAAAAGTATGCAGTTATACCGCTAATGCCTAATATAATTATTTTGTTAATTTTTGAAGACCAAAATATGTTTAATATATCTAAACATTTATCAACTAAAGAAGTCTGATTTTCTGTATTTGTTTTAATTTCACTTTCTGCAATAGCTTTTGTCGTGTTTTGTATAATTATAGGCTGATAAGAATGTTGTGGTTGTTGTTGCGGTGGTCTATTCCAATTTGAATGAGAGACCGCAGCTAGAATTGCTGCATCTTTTATCGCTTTTGAATATGCAGCTGTCGCTACACGATTTAAATCACCAGCATACATATCATTTAAGTAACTAGTTTCTTGTGAATAACGTTGGCGATGATATGGATGCTGAGCTACTGCATAATATGGACTATTACTATTTTCGGAAGGAAACATGTTCCGTTTAGATAATGATGGGTTCTCCTCAGCAATCGTTGTTAATTGCTGCGTTGTCGATTGAAAATGTTGCACTCCTCCGTTCTCTTGTACAGATGCCGTTCTCTGTTGATGATGATGTAAATATCGTTTCCTAAATCGATCTAATCCCGAGAATGATGCTTCTGCTGCTATAGATATACCTTGTTCTGTTACTACAGCGGAACGCACCGATTGTTCAACTCCTACTTGACTACGACTACTAACGTAGCTGTTGTTGTAGTTATTGTTGTTGGCGGCGTTGTCTGCTGATAAATCAATCACGCCGTCGTCTAAATCCTCTTCTTCAGTTATAGGTGGGTCGGGTGCTGTGGGGAGTCGTAATACATTCCAACTTTCATCAGAATGTGTTGGAGTCAATTGTTGCGATGCGGAAGGTGGCATTGTGTCATAGCAGGCACTGTGCCTGTACCGCTATGGTATCATGCCTTGTATGCTACGAAGAATTGACGGATGAGCTTGCTGTTCAATATCTACCTTCTGAAGAAGAAGGAATTGAATGGTATCTAGCACAATTTTGCGCTGATTGCATTGAGATGTTAAGGTTGCAAAACAAATATTTCGATCATTATTCGTAGACTCTCACAATTTCAAAAATTTCGTTCGGATTTGGAGAATTCAACTTGTGCGAGAGAGCAAAGAGCATTGCTCGAAGCAGGTCCTCCAACTTATGTTCATGACTCCTTAGCGTTCCCCGCAGCTAAAAGGCGAGAGATTCATCATTTACGCAGACTTATAACAAAAGAGGTGTGTTTGCAAAGAATAGAGAAGTGTTGCAGAAAATTCCATCAAAACTTGAAGGTGCTTTAGAAGGTGAAGAGCTTAAAAAATATATAGAAGAAATTCATCTCTATGCTATTGCTAACGAGTTACCTGAAGAAAATGAGTAAAATCGTTGTATCGTCTTTGTTTCAGGAACAGTAACGGTTTACCAGTCACTCTTATGGTGACTGCTGACTCAGTAGAAGGGTTTGTCAGTCAAACTCTCGATGAATTTACACGTGGCAAAGTCTCTTTTCATGATGCATTAGCGTCGATTGAGAATGTATGGCGTCAGCCGAGTATGGAGACTAAGCTTGTTCTCATCAAGGACTTTATTGCATTATCCGATAACAGTCAATCATCAAATACAACAATTAAGATTCTAGCCTCACGGATTGAAGGTTCATTGGACAATGTTGTTATATCGAGTGCACACATCTGCATTGCCGTAGAGCTTGCTCGCTTATGGCTATATATGCAACAATCGAATGGAAACACTCCAGAAGCAAGTCAACGGTCCCAGGTGGATACGCTTTTTCGCGCAACGCTGAATGGTTTGAATAAATCCATTTCTTTACTAAAAAATGATAAGGAGGGCGGCAGTACAATTGTAACAACTCTACAAGGAGAGCTAGCTATACAGTTTGCTTTATGGTCATTGTTTCTTCTTGAAAATACTGAGCTATTGAATGACGCATCTAAAGAAACCATTATATCTTTGCGGCGAAATGTGCCGAAAACGATTGCTATAGTTTGCGAGATTTTGGAGTTTTCAAAGGTCTCGAGAGTATGTGCATCGAACTATGATCATACTCCTTCAGGTTGAAACGATTTTAGGCTATTTTGCAACGCTAATGAGTTCTCCACTCTTGCATCCTTCCGCAGTTCAAGCAACATTGCCTCGTGTCGCAGAAATATGCGGAACTTTTGCACTGAGTCATGATTCGAAGACTGTCCGCGAAGTAAGCTCTTGATATTGAGTAAATGATCAGATTTGCAATTTGTTGCTATGTAGGATTTGCATGTTAACAAAACCAAACTCGGAAACGGCCTCTTCAACAAATTCAACATCTATGATCGAAAAGCTTCTTGATGAGGCAAGAGAAGGTATTTTTTTTTGTATGAATATTATTTAAATTAATCGCCAGGTACACTCTTCCTCGAGACCGTGATTAAACTGGAACATTTTCGATTCACACAGAAACGAGTCGTTAACATAACAATAACTCTTACACAATTACTGCGTTTTTATGCGGGAACGGGAGTTGCTGATATAAAATCAGTTTGCAATTATGTTCAGGGAATCATACCGTTAGACAATATATTGGGTCTATGTCAAGATATATTTCGATTGATAATATCGACATACATCAATTTTTTTGATTTTTATGAATCTCAAATTGGATCACAAAACAAATTTTTAATGGAGGATAAATTTGAACGTCTTATGGCTGTAGAGGAAATGATACCTTTAACAATAAATTTATTAAAAATGATATTTGAATTGTAGGTCATATAAAAATTAAATTCATTACAGGGTTCCATCTGGTCACCTTCTTTTACGTTCTGAAGTTTTTATATTAATTCTGAAATCATTTGAACCAGAATCTAAAACTGTTTCATTGAAATCAATTTCAACTGAGTTACGCTATTTACCACTAAAATATGAGATAATTTTTTTGTTGTCTCAAAAGACTCCATCAATTTTGAATGAATTAGAATCAATTGAACGTCATATTTACCATTACAAGATACTTATGAATAATCATTCACAAAATACAAATGGAGATACTTTACGATTACAGTCCCAAAATGTGGAAAGTTTTTCAAAGTTACTTTTATTGATTTCTCTTAATAAAATAATATTGCCTAATTTATTATTATCATCCCAATTAAAAAAATTAAATAAAAATAATAAAATTTCGACAAATTTATTAATTATTAAAAAAAATTGTGAAAATGCATGGAGCAATTTGTTAAAATCATGTATAAAAATATTAAATATTTTTTTAATAAATAATAATCTTTTTTCATCAATTAATTTTGCAAAAATTGATGAAATATCAGTTAGATTATTATGGCTGTAAGCTTATTTATTATAAATTATTTTTCTCTAGAGCTTCCCATCCATTACAAGCTATTAGTTTATCAGCTCCACCTCATTTGGTTTTAAAAGGCGGAATTTATCCAGCACTTCAATTATTAGAAAATTCTCTCTTATGTAAGCTTTAAATTATTTTTTTTTCAATTAAGTTTTTTTTTTAATATATTAATTTTTATAAAATTTTTTTAAAAAGTTTATTTTTACAGATTCAATGAAGAGACCTGCATCTGTACTAAAAGCTGCAATAGCTGTAATAGAAAATTTAATAAAAAATAACTTTATAGGTATTCTTAAAAGTAATTTTAATTTGATTTTAGATACTACGAAATTATTACGAATATTAAAATCAAAATATGCTCTAGGAAGTTCTGAACCATTAAAATCATATGAATATGCTTACAAAGAAGCAATAAATTTTGATATCGAATATGATAAAGATTTTGAAAATGAATTATTAAAAAATAAAAAAAAAATTAATAAAGATTTTCAAGATAATGATATGCATGATGATATAATAAAAAAATCCACATATGCTGAAGTTAGTTTAGAGTCAACAAATGAATTTGATAAATTGATTATAAATGAAAAAAATGAATTAATAATCAATGAAGAAGATAAAATAATGATAGAGGAAATAAATGAATCAATAAATAAAGAAGATAAAATAATGATAAATGAAAAAAATGAATTAATTTATAAAAAAGATAAATTAATAATTAATGAAGACCACAATGATATGGATTTAATTTCTACTGGATTAAACCAAAGTCCCAATAATAAATCGAGCATTGAGTTATTAATTGATTTTAAAGAAGGAGAAACTCCTGATGAAACCCAACAAAATTCTATAAATAGACAAAATCTTTCTTACGAAAATTTAAATAAAAGTAATGATATAAATCAAGAATTAATTATTATTGAAGTTGAAGAAAATGGTGAAAAAAATAACAAAGAAATAAATGATGAAACATTTATTAAAAAAGAAAATGAAGATTGTGTGAAAGATATAGCTATGTCTGAAAAAAATAAAATAATTGATAAAGATGATGATTATTGTATTGATGATTATTCTGAAGATGATATTGAAGATAATACACATCCTATAACAGTTCAAGAAATATTTAAAAAATTTTGTTGTCCAAAAAATCAAAAAGGTAATACGAAAAAAATAAAAATTTTTTTTTTCTCAGAAGAAGAAGAAGAAGATGATAAATTTTTATCATCTATTGGTTTATAAAATTATCAGGTTTATAGGTCCATGGTTTTTTTTTTTTCGATCAAAAATTTTGATGATTATCAAGTTTACATGGGAAAGGATAAATTTGAAAATGAAGAATTAATTCGTTGGGGTCATCCGGAAGATTTTTGGTTTCATGTTGATAATTTATCTTCAGCTCATGTTTATGTTAGGTGTTCGAAAATTCTTGGTAAAATAAGAAAAGAAAAAAATTTTTAATTAGATGATTTACCTGAAGAAATAATTAAACAAATATGTCAATTAGTCAAACATAATTCAATTGAAGGATGTAAAAAAGAATCTGTCGGTAATCTTTTTTTTTTTTTTAAAATTCATAAATTTTTAAAAATTTTAGATGTTGTTATGACACCATGGTCAAACTTAAAAAAAACAGGCAATATGGTATTCATAGAAAAATGATGAAATAAATCAGGATATTGGTCAAATTGGTTTTCATGATGAAAAAAATGTTAAACGTTTGAAACATATTACACGAAATAAAGATATAATTAAACAAATTGAAAAAGTAAAAAATATTCATTTTTTTTATTATAAATAGACTCGTAAAGAATTATATCCTGATCTTCAAAAAAGTAGAGCTGATCGTGATTTAGAAGAAATTAATGAAAGAAGAAAACAAAATAATATTGAAGTAAGTTTTCGTAGATCGTTTTTTATAATAATTAAGAAACAATTAGAACGTCAATTAATGAAAGAAAGAGCTGCTGAAAAAGCTTTAAAAACATATGCAACATTACATAATAAACAAACATTAAAATCTGATAATATTGTAAGTTCAATCTTAAATTTATATTTTTTTAAAATTTTTGATTATATAAAAATTTTATAATTTTATAAAATATTTATTATTTTAAATATAAGATGATTTTTTTCTATTTATAAAATTATTTTTTTTATAAAATTATTTTTTTTAAAAAATTTTTTTTTTTTTAATTATTCTTTAAATTTTTGCAGTTAAAAGGTGATGGTACTGTTGCTTCATGTAAAGAAATTGAAGAAGATTTTATGTGATTTTTTTTTTCTGATGATTGACAAATTGTCTCATAAATTAAATTTTGTCCAATTAATTGTATAGCAATATTTTTTGGTAAAATACCTTCAATATAATCATTGTTTATTTTATTATTTATTTTATTTTCATTATTTATTTCATTATTGATTTTATTTTCATTATTTATTTTTATTTTATTTTCATTATTTATTTTATTTAATTTATCTTGATTTATTTTTAAATTCTTTTCGCATATAATATTCGCAGTAATTCCATTTTTAATTCGAATTTTACAAATTTTATTATCTTCAGAAATAATTGATATTAGACAAGGTCCTTTTATAATATGTTTTTGTTTTTTATTAGAAGGTAAATTTTTCAAAACTGAATTTTCCCAATTTTTTTTGCCATAAGAATGAAATTCTGTAATTTTTGGGACATGAGATGATAAAATAGATTTGCAGAATTTTGGAAATAATAAAAATTTTTCTGGAAATCTACATTCTAAAGGTAAATCAAAAAAATTATGATTTTGTATATCTGAAGGTAAATTCTGCTTTATTATCGGTGATCCTAGAGTAGAAGCATAAAAGGATGCTTTTATTAAACTTGACATAATTAAATGTATTCCAGATGTCCCACGGTAATTTGAAAGAAAAAATTTAAAAATATTGATAAATAATATATTTTGTCGCATTTTTTTTTTTTAAATTTCTAAGACAATATCATGATCAAAATTTAATAAAAATTTATTATTTATTCAATGATTTTATCAGCATTACAAATCTGACAGAAATGGTTAGGCCTTCTGAAGACCAGGTACAAGAAGCCGTTCAAAATCTAAAGTCGTTAAATCGTGTTGTTGATATTGATAATGTTATTCAATATTTAAAGAACATTTCTACTTTCAGTCGTTATAAGAATTCAATTCTTAAACGTCTAGTAGAACCAATTTTAACTCGTATTCTTATGATGAATTCTATGAATAATTCATTACGTAAATTATATAAAGAAGAAACGACGTCCCAAATTAAAAGACAAAAAAGGACAATAGAATCTTCTACTGATGATTCAAAAAAAGAATTTCATCAAGATGATTTACCGAATTACAACTTAAGCTCATTGGGCGGTATCTCAAAGTAATCAATTTTCTTTAAATTTATTTATTCACATATTTTTTTTTCTTCATTTTCCATTTCTCAGAATTGTTTTGGAAATCCAAAATTTGATTATACGTCCTTTAAAACATCGTGAAGTCTATCAACATCTCGGAGTAGCCCCGGTTTCAGGTGTCCTTTTACATGGTCCACCAGGATCAGGTAAAACGAAACTCGCACTCGCAATAGCTGGAGAAGCGGGTGTCCCATTTTTTAAAATTTCCGCTCCTGAAGTTATAACGGGCATATCTGGTAATTAAATTGAATTTGTCCAATTTTTTACAAAAGGTGAATCTGAAGGATTTCTTCGGTCATTATTTGCTGCTGCTAAAAAAGTTGCACCAAGTTTGATATTTATTGATGAACTGGATGCAATATGTCCCAAAAGAGAGAACGCAAGTCGAGAAATGGAGCGTCGAATAGTTGCTCAACTTGGGACTTTAATGGATGATGTGGTATTTAAAAAAACGAAAAAAGTATTTTGTTTTAGGTCGGGAGTTTTGTCATAGTTCTTGGGGCATCAAATAGAGCAGAAGCACTTGATCCAATGATAAGGCGTAACGGACGATTTGACAGAGAAATACCTATGGGTATACCTGATGAATTAGCTCGAATAGAAATGTTAAAAATAATGTCTGAAGGAATGAAACTTGATAATAATTTAGATTTTAATGTTTTAAGTAAAAAAACACCAGGGTTTGTTGGAGCAGATTTGCAAGCATTAACTAAAGAGGCAGCACTTTTGAGTGTACAAAGATTGTTTAGTACTATTTTGAAAGATAAAGAAGTAAGTTTAGAAATATTGATATTGATTTTAGCATATTTATAGTCCAGAGGATCTTGAATGTCTTTCAATCAAACAAGAAGATTTTCTAAATGCCTTGAGTTTTGTGCAACCAAGTGCTAAAAGAGAAGGATTTGCAACAACACCTGATGTCTCTTGGGATGATGTTGGAGGATTAAGTATACAAAGAAAAGAATTAGAAGATCAAATTTGTAATCCAATTCGAGATTATGAATTATATAAACAATTGGGTAAGAAAAAAAATTCTTAAAAAAAAAAAATTTTTAAAAAATTTTAAAAAAAAAATTTCTAATTTAAAATTTTTAGGTCTTGATATACCAGCGGGTATATTATTATTTGGCCCTCCTGGATGTGGTAAAACATTATTAGCTAAAGCTGTTGCTGGAGAAAGTGGTGCTAATTTTATAAGTATTAAAGGTCCAGAATTATTAAATAAATATCTTGGTGAAAGTGAAAAAGCAATTCGATTAGTATTTCAACGAGCTCGTATGTCTGCACCATGTATTATATTTTTTGATGAACTTGATTCACTATGTACGAGACGTGGTAATGATGGTAAGTTTTTTTCTAAAAAAAATTCAATTTTCTTAAAATTCAATTTTTTTTAAATTTATTTTTTTAATTTTTTTAGGTAGTACGGCATCTGAACGTGTAGTCAATCAATTATTGACAGAAATGGATGGAGTACAAGATCGTAGAAATGTTTATGTAATTGCAGCTACAAATAGACCCGAATTAATAGATCCTGCAATGTTACGTCCTGGTAGATTAGAGAGGTAAAAATTAAAAGAATTATATATTTACAAATTTTAGGTTAGTTTATATTCCTTTACCTGATAAAGAAAAACGTATTGATATATTAAAACGTTTGAGTCGTAAATTTCCACTTGATGATGAAATTAATTTTTCAACGCTTGGAAAGCAAACTGAAGGGTAATTTTAAAATAAAAAAAATTTTTCTAGATTTAGCGGAGCCGATTTATCTGCTTTATTACGTCAATCCGTTATGTTAGTGTTAGATGAAAATCGTAATAAGGAAAATCAAAAACATTTAGTTCACATGTCTCATATATTAAATGCAATGAAAACAACAAAGCCATCTGTGACAGATGAACATCTTGCACATTATAATGAGGTAAATAATATAAATATTATCATAATATAGGTACATGAAAAAATGAAAACAATATCGTAAAAAAAATGGAATCTTTTGTATCGAGTGGATTTAAAATTGGTGGAAAAGTTTTACATAATTTAGATTTTTTAACAGCTGAAAATCCTCATTGTGAGGTAGTTATTTTTTTTTTTTTTTTTTTTTTTATATTTAGGATCCCAGAGTCCTATTAAGAGATCAATTAGCAAATTGTTATATACGTTATACTATTTATTGTCGTTGTTGTCGTGAATTGGGACCAGATCATGTTCGTTGCAGGTAATTTTTTTTTTTATTAATTTATTAGATATCAATATTATCGTTCACAAATTACATGCCCTCTTGAGCAACTTGAAAATTGGGATGATGAACGAAAAAGAGGTAAAAAAAAAACTTGAAAAAAAATTTTTTTTTTTTTTAAAAAAAAAAAAAATTTTTTTCTCAGGAATGTGCAAACTTGATGTATTACCAGATAGAAGTCTTTTATTAAGAGGTGTCTGGTAAAATCTATATATAACCATTTTTTGAGGCTAAATTGAATCCAGAAAAAATAGCTTTAAAATAAATTAAATAAGAAAATTCTTACTTGCAGATGCAATACTATAACTTAATTTAGATTTCCATGTACCAGCAATTTTATAAAGGAAACCAGAAATAGCACCACCCAAAGGAGCTTTAATTTCATCTTTATCCGTGACGAAACTCATAAGTCCCGAAATCCCACAATAAAACATTGCTTAATCAAAAAATTTATTACTTATATACTTACTAATTGCTGCACAACGATTTGCCAAAGAGGGTCCATGTACTGCACAAGAATTCAATATACTATTAATAAATAATTTTCTTGTGGCACCACCTCTACGTAAACCTATCATTAGTCCATAACTTCCACCAAAAGTCATGCCTTAATTTAATAATAATATAAAAACTCATACCACTTGCATAAGCAATCCCTGTACTGTAAGTCAGACCTTCTCCCCATTGACGTCCATAACCAGAAAGATATAAGTCATCTTTACTTTTAGCAATAGGTACTTTATTCGGAAATTGAGAAGGTTTTGAAAAAACGTTCAAATTTTGAGTATTCGCACTACCTGTCTTCAAATAGTCTTCCATATCTGTTATCAGATATGGTTAATAGTCAACAGATAATTGACGATTCATTAAAAGCCGTTTCATTAGAAAATGGTTTGCAATATAATTCTATATATTGGGAAACTGGACATAGAACTTGGTTGTCCGCAATTCAACCTATTTGTCATAAATTCACGTGGAAAATTATAGATGATCAAATTCGTAACTTTTTTGGTTGGACAAAACCAATCACTAATACATCTTATGTTTTTTATGATGATCAAGCTCGTTTCAGATATTATAAAGGTATTAATAATATTTCTAAAATGTTCTACCATTTCAGGTGATAGAGATAATCATAACATTGTGTCACTAAATTTCAAGCCAGTCTTTAGTTTTCATCCGATGGCTGGTTATGATCCAATAAGAGAAGAGTAAAACAAATTATTTGATTTTCCAACACCCGAATTGACAAACATAATATTTTTAATTTTTCTAACACCCGAATAGACAAACATGAACCTTCTAATTTTTCCAACACCAGCTTTCACTGACATTAAATTTGTAATGTTCTCCAATAAAAACATGAAAGACAACACGACCTTAATTTCAATGCATGCGCACTGAGAAGTTCTGCAAATGATTGCTCACAACAGCAGTTGGCGAAAATATTCAATAAAAAGACAGAGATTTAGAAAAAATTAACAATAAATCATTTAAAGAAAGCGCGACTCGCCACCTCTGGCGCAAAGACCAATAGCTGACTATACATTATGAGACAGTCCTGTTTTTGTGTTATGGGAGAAAAAGCATGTATTTTCTGCTTTGTGACATACATACAAACATCATTAGTCCCGCGTGAGTCAAAATTCAGACGACTGCCGCGATTGATGCCGCTAATCTGGATGCAAGGAGAGGAAAATTTAAGAACATTAGAGGGTCAAAGTTCATTAAAGCTTCCGCCTCATACTTCGGCGAATGCTAACGCGTTTGAATTATTAAAAGAGTTGTTTTTTGTTCAAAATACAGCAGATCAATAAATAAGGTTTCCTTCAACGAATGCATTTATTTTGAATAAAATCGCCCTGTCAATTAGAGATTATCGGCAGTGAAAAAAAACAAATTCAAAAAAAAAACCTTATTTCAAAAAAGTTCCAATAGTTAAAATGTCGATGTTAAGTATACCGAGTTACAAAACGGACGATCCCAATTATCGATATAAAATGCCTAGACTAATAGCTAAGGTTGAAGGGCGAGGTAATGGTATACGTACAAATATAACAAATATGGGAGAAATTGCAAGATGTCTCAAACGACAACCAGATTGTGAGTATCAAATTTTATATTAATTGTTTTAGATCCTACAAAATTTTGCGGAATTGAACTCGGTACATCTTCAAAATTTGATCCGAGTGAGGGCAAAGCAATTGTGAATGGTGCGCATGAGCAGCGAGATTTACAAGAATTGATTGACAAATTTATAGATAAATTTGTTCTTTGTGAAAATTGTCACTTACCAGAAATAGATTTAATAATCAAGAAAGGACGTATTCAATATAGTTGTAATGCTTGTGGTCGTAAAGGGGAAATTGATAATGTGCATAAATTGTCAACATTCATATTACGTAATCCGCCAGATGGTGGAGACTCGACAATGGGACAAAAAGTCTCACGAAAATTAGGTGGTGCTTCGAAAGAAGTACTTAAAAATCGTAGTAAACTTTTAGATGATGATTCTGAAAAAAAAAAAAAAAAAGAAAAAATTTCATCTAAAGATAGTAATGAAGGAATAGATGTTTGTGATGTTAAGAAAAAAAAAGCCAACAAAGATGAAGATCAGAAAAAGGAAAAAGTTAGCAAAAGATCTTCAAAAACAAATCATGAAAGTAAAAAAAAAAGTGATGAAGAAAATAAATCAGTTGATGAAATCTCAGAGAAGAAAAATAAAAAAAATAAAAAAATAAGTAAAGAAGAAGACGAAGATTTTGAAGTATTAACGTATGATTCACCCGAAATTCAAGATGTTATTCAAAGATTAATATTATATGTTCTTGATCAAGAAGAAAAAAAAATATCAGCTACAATTACACCAGCACAATTTAGTGATCAATTACGACTTTTACAACGATCACAAGATTTCGATAATTCAGTTAAATTTTATGTTGCATTAGAAGTATTTTTTGCGGAGCGTTTCAAAGGTTTAACAGCTTCAACTCTTGAACAAAGATTAAAATATTTTAGAACTGTGAGTACACTTGCTTTTATTTAAAATTTTTGTAGATTGCGCACAAGTTGCCTGCCAAAGACATTTTAACTGCGTTACAAGATTTTGTTTCTCGACGTGCTGGTACTGAGTGTGTACCTGAGGGTTTTAAAGCTTATGCAGCAATATTATATAAATTTTATGAAGGTGATATTCTAAGTGGTGAAGGGATCTTAAATTTTTATGGAAGAGATCATGATAGTGAACAGTTCAAACAAGCAAAAAAGGCTTCTGCTGAAATTCTTGCATGGTTGGCAGAATCAGATTCAGAAGCCAGTATTGATGGAGATAATGTTGCAGTAACGGCGGCGGTTCAGCCGCCACCAACAAATGGAACCAAGAGTCTTGGTACCATAGAAGCTAAAGATTCCTTTTCTTCAAGTGAATCTGATGTGGATGTAGATAACATATGAGTTATTTTAGTGTTGATTTTCTGTCAGAGTACAAACAAAACAGGTGAACCACATATGATAACAGCCAAGTATGTATTTTTAATTTTCATCTTATTTATTATTCTGACGCCTTTTGGTGCGTCTTTCGATGTTGGCGTACATCATAGTCTTGCTAAAGATCTATATGAGCGTCCCCCCTCCATTGCTTCTCTACTCAATAAGCTAGTAAATGGTTCTTTGCAAACAGCCATTAAAACTCCCTCTACAAATACTCTTTATTCAACAGCAGAAAAGTATGCAGACTCTACTGCAACTATTACTCTTCAAGATAAAGGGATCTCAACACCATTTGCATCATTATGGTCAAGTATAGTATCTGCAACAAGTTTGACGGTATTTACTGAATTTGGGGACCGTACATTTTTCATTGCAGCAATATTGTCATTGCAATATTCGAAATTGATTGTACTTCTAGCAACTTGTCTTGCCCTAATAATACAAACAATATTTTCAACAGCAATTGGACAATTGTTTCATATGTTGCCTAATAATCGTGGCACAAGCATGCTTTTTGCTTTTCCTCTGGATGATTATGCTGCAGCTTTACTTTTATTCATTTTCGGAATAGTTCATTTACGTGCAGCTTGTATGGAAGACAACAACTTAGACATGGTAATCAACACACCATATTATGAGTTAGATGATAAGCCTGACATATCAACCGAAGAAAATATTGAAAGTAAAAAACTTATAATCTGAAATTGAACTTATTATAGGTATTAGACGTATGAGTAATATAAAAAATTTGGAATATGTTGCAGCAGAAAATGCCACAAACATTTTAAAGGTATTATATATATTATGATTTATTGTTAGAATTTATCACTTGATAGATATCATCTTTTTAAAAAAGTGTTTTGGATTATTTTTGTTGCTGAACTTGGAGATAAATCGATGATATCAACAATTGCATTAGCTGCTGCTCAAAATCCTTATGGTGTTTTTATAGGTAAACGTAAAAAAAGAATTAATGTTTCTGTAGGAAGTTCTATAGCACATTGCTGTGTAACATTAGTAGCAGTAATAGGCGGTAGTATGTTAGAGGGATATATATCAGAAAGAATGGCAAATGGAATTGGTGCTGTGTTATTTTTGACGTTTAGTATAATGACAATGTTAGAAGGATTAGCTCGTCAAGGTATACGTTTATGGTGGTTTTTGGGTGAAAAAGCATCAACATTTTTATTTGCTTATATTTTTACAATTTTACGTGATAATAAAAAAATTGTGAACCTTTTCGACTAAACTGATAATGATTAATGATTTAGAATATCGGAGGTAATTTTATAGATTTATAATTTTATTTTAAGACTGTCAGTATTAAAATCTGAAAGTGAATGGATATCTAAATTAAGAACACAAACATTTGTAAATGAACATAATCTTGAAACAAAGATTTATGATATTGATCATGTTGATTTTTTGAAACCTTTACTTAAAGATTTTGATGAATTAAGAATATTAATATTAGAGGTAAAATAATTTTATTCATATTTTTTTTTTTTTTTAATTTTTATTTTAAATTTCAGATAATTGAAAAACATGTTGATTCTGATGCATTTAAGGCAATTCAAGTTGTACATCAGTTTTGTTCAACTTATGATGATAAAAAAGAATATCAGAGTTTGGAAAATCTTTATCAATTTATTGAACGATTATCACCCGCCTGTCTTCAAACATTGGCCTCTTTTTTAAATCATCTATGTCAGTTAGCTAATATTGCGGAATACTCACATAGAATTCGTCGTAGACGAGCATTAGACAGAGTTGGTCCAGCAGCTGAATTTGAAGCAAAACAAACAACTTTGAAAACAACATTTCAAGAACTCATGGATACTGGAATATCACCAAATCAAATTTATAATGAATTAAGTGCTCAAAGTATTGACATGGTATTGACAGCACATCCTACTGAGGCTGCTCGTTTGTCTCATTTAAGGAATCTTAGAAATATTTCGTTAATGATTTTAAAACTCGATAGACCAGATTTAACTCCTTTTGAGATGAAAATGGTGAGAAAAAAAAAAAAAAAAAAATATCGACAGGCTCAAGAGGAAATACATCGTCGTCTTGAAACATTATGGGACACTGATCAAATACGTCGTGTAAAACCAACTCCATTTTCGGAAGTATGTAAATAGTCCCAAATTATGAATTTAGGCTTTGAATATGATAGCAGCAGTTGAAGAAGTTATCTTTAATGCTTTACCTAATTTTTTGCGTCAAGTTGATTTCAATCTGAAAGCTATTGGACAACCCCCTTTACCACTTTCAGCAAGGTAGTATTTTTCTTAAAATATTTTATATTAGTTTATTTCATTTTTATTCATGGGCGGGAGGTGATAGAGATGGAAATCCGTTTGTTACATCAGAAGTAACACAAGAAGTTGCAGCAACAAATCGTGTTGTTGCGTGCAATTTATATTTACAAGCAATTGAGCAACTTATGTTTGATTTACCTTTAATGAATTGTCCTAAAATATTGGAAGATTACATTAGTTCTCTTGATATGAAACACACTGAACTCATATTACGACAAATGAGACATAAGTAAGATTTTAATTTTATTATTTTAAAATTTATTTTTTCATTTTTTTTTGTGCTTCAGATCTTATGTCTTAGATATCCCTGAGAAAGAATTATATCGTAAATTATTTGCTTATGTTCGAGTCAGATTAATGGTAATTATTTTTTTTTTTTTTAAATTATTCAATTTTTAATTTCTATTTTAGCTTTTTTTTTTTCTTTTAGGCTACTCGGGATTACTGGGAATCTATATTACAAAAAAAAATAATTGACTCAAATTTATTGTATCTTTTATATAAGTGAGTACAATGTTTTGGAAAAAATTATTTTCTTAAGAAACACTCGAGAATTTTTAGAGCCCCTTCTTAAAGCACATGAAGCATTATTACAGCAAAAAAATAGAGTTGTTGCTGATGGTTCTCTTCTTGATTTGATACGGTAAGAAACATAAAATTAAAAAAAAAAATTTAAATAAAATTATAATTTAAAAATAAAAAAAAAAATTTTTTTTTGCAGACAAGTACAATGTTTTGGGCTTTCATTACTTCGTCTTGATATTCGACAAGATTCTGAATTTCATTTACAAACTTTTGAAGAAATTTGCAAATCAATTGAATTATTAAATAATGATGGACGATTATACTCAGAACTTGATGAAAATGAAAAATGTGAAATTCTTACGAGTTGTTTATCAACCCGACGTCCCGTTATACCCCACACAAAATTACCATTAAGTGATTGTAGCACAGAAGTCTTAAAAACTTTTAAATTGTGTGCAACTTTGGGACCAGATATTCTTGGGTCTTATGTTGTATCAATGGCTTCTAAAGCATCAGATGTTTTAGTTGTTGAATTATTACAAAGAGAATTTCTCACAGATACTTCTGCATCAACATTACGAGTTGTCCCATTACTCGAAACAGTTGAAGCTTTACAACAAGCGGGAGATACAATAAAAACATTATTCTCAAATACATGGTATAGGAATCATTTAAGAACTAAGCATGACAATATTCAAGAGATTATGATCGGTTATTCAGATTCTGCTAAAGATGGTGGAAGAGTCACTTCAGTCTGGGAATTATATAAAGCTCAAGAAAAATTAATGAGCATAGCTCAGCTGTTTGAAGTCAAAATTGTATTTTTCCATGGTAGAGGAGGATCAGTCGGACGTGGAGGTGGACCACAGCATCTTGCAATTTTGTCACAACCACCCAAATCTATTAATGGTAGATTACGTATCACCATTCAGGGTGAAGTCATAACACAAGATTTTGGTCTTGAAGGTCTGGCATTAAGAACATTTGAGACATACACGAGTGGTGGTAAGTCAAAATTCACTAAAAAAAAAATACCTTTCTATTTTTTCAGTTCTTAAATCCGACTTACTTTTAACTAATCTGAATGTTTCCTCTTCTTGGCGATCAATTATGGAGAATATGTCTGAAATTAGCTGTAAAGAATATCGTCAACTTATATATGAGACCGATGATTTTGTTAAATATTTTCGAGCGATAACACCAGAATTGGAATTAGGTAGTCTAAATATAGGCTCTAGACCACAAAAAAGAAGAGAGGGGGGAGTTGAAACATTAAGGTAATAAAAAAATTTTTTTAAATAAAAAATTTTTTTATTCAAGGGCTATACCTTGGATATTTGCTTGGGCTCAAACTCGTTTAAATTTACCCGTTTGGTTGGGACTTGGTTCAGCTTTAAATGAACAAATAAAAAAAGGAAATCTGTCCCAATTAAAAGAAATGTATAAAAATTGGCCGTTTTTTAAATCATTTTTAAATTTAATTTCAATGGTTTTGGCAAAATGTGATATAAATGTAGTGAATTTATACGAAAGGTAAAAAAAAATAAGAATTATTATTTGTAGACGTCTTGTCCCAAAAGAACTTTATTATTTTGGGAAATTAATAAAGGATTTATTAAAAGAAACAATGACTACTGTAGAACTTGTTACGGATCAGAAAAGATTTTTAGATCATGATCGTATAACACAAAGAGCTATAGATGCAAGAATTCCTTGGTAAGATTTTAAAAATAAATTTTTTTTTTTTAAAATTTTATTTTTTTTTTTTTAAATTTTTAAAATTTTCTTTCAGGGTACTACCTAGTAATTTGGTACAAGTAGAATGTCTTTATAGACTCAGATCGGGATTATTTGAAACTGATCGTGATTTAATAAGAGATATTTTACAAGTATCAATCAAAGCAGTAGCTGCTGGCATGCAGAATACTGGCTGATTTTTTTTTTCTGAGCCTACATGCATGTTGGGGGACTTATAATTTTTTTCTAATTTACAATAATTCATTTCACTATGACAAGTCAAAATAATCAAAAACAAAAAAATTTTGTTGTTGATTTTATGGCGGGAGGTGTAGCAGCAGCCGTTTCGAAAACATGTGTAGCACCAATAGAAAGGGTTAAGTTATTATTACAAACTCAAGACAGCAATATTGATATTAAATCTGGAAAAGTTGCTCGATATACAGGAATTTCAAATTGCTTTAGTAGAGTATCTGCTGAACAAGGTATCATGTCATTATGGCGGGGTAATCTTGCTAATTGTATACGATATTTCCCAACCCAAGCATTTAATTTTGCTTTTAAAGATACCTTTAAAACTATGTTTCCCAAATATAATCAAAATACCCAATTTTGGCAATTTTTTGGGACAAATGTTGCATCTGGAGGTTTAGCGGGAGCAGCATCTTTATGCATTGTTTATCCTTTAGATTTTGCTAGAACACGTCTTGCTGCTGATGTAGGAAAACATGCAGACAGAGAGTTTACTGGTTTAATTGATTGTCTAACTAAAGTTGTCAAAAATACAGGATCATTTTCCTTATATCAAGGCTTTACTGTTTCTGTTCAAGTAAGATCTTGAAAAAAAAATTTGAATAAAATTTAAATAAAATTATTTCAAAAAATTTAAATAAAATTATTTAAAAATATTTAAATCAAAATTAAATAAAAACTTAAAAAAAATTTTAAGAAAATTTAAAAAAAGTTGAGAAAAATATTTTTTTTTAATAATTTTTTTCTAGGGCATAATTGTATATCGAGGAGCATATTTTGGGATGTATGATACTGCAAAGAGTGTATTATTCACTGATGAAAAGAATACGAATGTATTTTTTAAATGGATGGTAGCTCAAACAGTAACAGGTTTAGCTGGTATAGCATCTTATCCATTCGATACAGTTAGACGAAGAATGATGATGATGGCAGGACGTAAAGATGTTCAAGAAATACAATATAAAAATACACTTGATTGCTGGAAAAAACTTGCACAACAAGAAGGTACTAAAGCTTTCTTTAAAGGTGCATGGTCTAATGTTCTTAGAGGAACGGGAGGTGCATTAGTGTTAGTATTTTATGATGAATTACAAAAATTACTTTATTAATAAAAAAAAATTGGGACAATTATTCTATAGGAGATAAATAATAATATTTAAATAATTTATATTTGTCTAAAAAAGATTTTGGTATGACTCGACATGAAAAACCATCACCGTCTTCACGATAATACTTAATCTTTTAAAAAAAAAAAATTTTTTTTTAAATTCTTACTTTATATTCTGCAATTTTTTGACAACGTTTTATATACCAAATTTCTTGTTTAATAAAATTCTAAAAAAAAAAAATTGATAATAATTTAATTATAATTTTTTAAATTATAATGATAATAAATATTATATAAATTTATATTTTTTCTAATAAAATAAAGTATAATTTTTTATTTTTATAAATTTGAATTAAATTAATTGATAATAATTGATTAGATGTTTATAATAAAGAAAATTAAATTTTTATAAATTTTTATCATTACTTTTGAAAAAAAAAAATAATTTTTTTTTTTATTTTTGATTGCAATTAAAATACGAGGATCTTTACATTCATCTAGATACATTACTTCTACATTTTGAATCTTTAAAAAAAATAAAAAAAAATTAATTTACTTTGAACAATGCTTGACGAAATAATAAACGTTTTATTTCAAGTTGTACAGCATCAAGTCTGTTTTTAAATAATAATGGATTATTATTAAACAATGTTGGAGAAAGATTAATTCCATAAAGTACTTGTGATGGTACATTTAATTCTTTATTTTTTTATAAATAAAAATAGCTCTTACTTTTAGTAGTTGAATCTATCCATTCTGATGTACGAAATGCAGGAAATTCCATAACAAAATATTTATATAATTAAAAATTTTTTTTTAAATTTTTTTGTTCAATTTATTGACATGCATAATGTTAGAAAACAATAAAAAATTTGAGCAATTGAATTGTTCATTCAAAAAAAAAATATGTATAAGTATTTATTTATTCTTAAATATATTACATGGAATAGGATTTTTTATTATCGGTTTTCCAACATTATTTGCCACTTTATTAGGTGGATTTAATTTGGGACTTTTTATTTTGGGACAATGGAGTCTTTGGAAAAATCGTCGTACAATTTTTTTAATAAATTATATTTTAATGGTAAAAAAAAAATTTTTTTTTTTTATTTTTAGATTTTAATGACAATTTTAATATTTATACTTGCCACAATATTAAATATTAAATTAATTAAAAAAACTAATAAAATTCTAAATATAAATAATTTATTAATTGGATGGTTAACTTTAATTTTTCTATATTTTTCTATAATTATAAGGTGATAATTTAAACGATTTTTTTTTAATATTTTTTAGTCTATGTTTTGTGCCGGGAGTTGTAAGAATTTTTTCTCATAAAAATATTAATGATTGGAAAGAAGATTTAATAAGAGATAATTATATAAATGATTTGAAAGAAGATTTCAAAGAATCAGAAAGATTACTCGAAGAAGAAAGAAATATAATAAAAGCAGCTGGCGGTTTTGATCCATTGTTTATTCGTAGAAATTATGATTCATCAAGTAGTAGTGATTTAACTTCTGAAAATTAATCAGTCAAACTTATATACTGCTCCTAATGCTATGTTTACGAGACTAGTGAATAGTCTCTCTGGTGCTCTTGACTTAAATGTAGCAACACTCTCAGGATGTGTTGATGTTGTAGTCGTACGACAAAAAAATGGCAAACTTAATAGTACGCCATTTCATGTCCGATTTGGTAAAGCTAAAGTATTAAGGAGCCGACAAAAAGATGTAAAAACAATAATGATAACAATAAGTATATAACAATAACTGTGATAGTAATAATTTTAATTACTATAGAAATTATTTTAATGAATTAGGTTGAAATTTGGGTCAATGGAAATTTAACGGAACTTAAAATGAAATTGGGACAAGCAGGACAGGCATTTTTTGAAATTAATGAAGAGGTTAATATAAAAAATTTAATTTTTTTTTTTAAATAGATTGATGAAATTCAAGATTTTAAAGAATCCACTGAATTATTGTCTGATGGTAATGCTACAGATGAGGAGAATAGTAGTAAGAATATTTATTAAAAATTTTTAAAGAAAAACTTCTCGAGGAATTTCATCCTAATAATCTCAAGGGTATACCTGCTGTTGAATTTTCATTATGTGGGAATTTATTGAGCGGTCAAACTGCTGATGCTGATCTTGATCAAGATATTTTTAATCGTAATTTATTAGTTTGGGAACATTTTGATGTAGGTAAAAAAAAATTAAAAAAAAAAAATCATTTTTTTTAATTTTCGAATTTTTTTTAGACAGATCCTAATTTATGGTACAATACAGGATTAGTTTGTCGATTTGAGAATAAACCTCCATATTATCCAGGATCAGTAGCTTTACCATTATTGACATCATGGTTTACATTTCAACGTCCATTATCAATGAATGCATTACGTCATTTAATGACAATGTAAGAATAAAAAAAAAAATTATTTATTTCAGACAATTACGAACAGAATCATTGAAGGATAATCGTCTTATGAAATGGGTTTTTGGTTCATCATCTTTAAAACGTTAGTTTTTAATTTTTTATTTATACAGCTGAGTTGGAAGACATTTATGAAAATGAAAATCAAGAATCACCACATTATGTTCAAACTCAATATGAAGCTATTGATGTTTTGAATTGTGTTCAAATATGTAAAAATCCATTATTAAAATATACTCTTAAACCAACAGAAGAACAACTTGTAAGCAAAAAAATTGTTTTCAAAAAAAAAAAAAGTTTTTTTTTTTTTTTTTTAAACCTCATAATATATTTTATTAGGAATCATTAAATTTGAAACCAGGCCAAAATATTGTTTCATTTCGTGTTGAATCATCATTACAAGGTATTAAAGAAATTAAAGGATCAATTTATTTATGGCCATCTAATTGTAAAATTATTATTACGGATGTTGATGGGACTATAACAAAGTAAAATATTTTAAAAAATTTTTTTTTTTAATATTTTTTAAAATTTTTTTTTTTTAATATTTTTTAAAATTTTTTTTTAGATCTGATGTACTTGGTCAATTAATGCCAATAGTTGGTCGAGATTGGTCACATCAAGGAGTAGCTGATTTATTTACACGTTGTCGTAATAGTAATTATCGCATACTTTATTTAACTGCAAGAGCAATTGGTCAAGCAGATTCAACACGTGATTATTTATTTGGAATGAGACAAGCTGATAAATCACGTTTACCAGGTATAATTATATATTTAAGTATTAATCATCTTAGATGGTCCATTATTTATGAGTCCTGATCGTTTATTTAATTCATTTAAAAGAGAAGTTATAGAACGTCGTCCATATATATTCAAAATAGCTGCTTTAAGAGATATTAGAAATCTGTTTCCGTCTGATTACAATCCTTTCTATGCAGGATTTGGGAATCGGGACACAGTAATTATTTGTCTTTTTATTTATTCATATTTCAGGATCATCGTGCATACGTTCGAATAGGAATTCCTGAATCTCGTATATTTATCATTGATTCTTCAGGAGTATTACATCATATAAATACGACATATGCAAAGACGTACGATAATAATTTTATTAAAATATTTAAAAAAAAATTTTTTTTTCAGATATGATAGTTTGGGAGAAATAAGTGAATTTATTTTTCCAACTATTAAAGATGATAGTGATCCCAATGAACGTGTAAATGAAGAACAGGTGAGAAGATACAAGCGTATTGAAACACGCGAATATGTTGAATCACGAGGAGGATTATTTAATTGTTGTAATGCGGATGACGTACTTTTTGCATCGGAAGAATTAATAACGGGAGCCGATGAAAATAGTAGTCAGTAATTTTTATTTTTTAAAAAAAAAAAAAAAAAATATTTTTTTCAGTTTAATGATTTCTATTACTGGAAAATTGGATACGAAACCTCATCGGATAAGGAAGAAATTGAAAGTCAAGAAGATAATCAATCATTAGATTTTTTATAAAAATCTTTATATTTTTATTTTTTAAGTGGAGCAGAATAATGAGGCGACAACAATATGTTCTTATTGAAAGCTTTTTGAATCTTTCCAAAAATTTAAATGAAATGAATCGCATTAATCAAAAAATGCTTGTTGAAAAAGGAATCAAACTACACAAAAAAATGACCATAGATCAGCTAAAGAAAACTATGAATTTATGGAAAAAAACAAAGTAGAAAAAACAAAAAAAAAATAATTGTTTCTTAGTTATTTTAAGTTTATGACAAAGCTAACTAATACTGCTATGAGAAAAATTGATCAACTTGAAATAATCGGTTAAAAATATTTTTTTATTTTATTTTTTTCAGATTTAATCGAAATTATTAAAATTTATTTATCCGTTAAATTAATTAATGTTGTTGAAAAAAGTTTAGATATTTTTGTTGAAACTTGGATTCATAATATTAAATCTTTTAATTATATATCACTCGAAAAATTAAATCCAGAATTAATTGATACAAAATCACCATTACAAAAATATTTAATAAATAAAAAAATAAATTCAGAAGAAATTATAAAATTAGCAAAACTTTTAGCGTCCCAAAATATTATAAATTTACAGTATGAATATAATTTTAATTAATTTATTAGATTTTGGAAACTTTGTTGTTTATTTCCGCCAATATGTCCCAAATCTGAACAATACGTAACTTTATTAGAAGCGTTTGCGACATTAAGAATTTTAAGATTGAGAACTATAAAATTAATAATTTCAACATTTAATGAGAACAATCTAATTACACTTCAACCTGTTAGATTATATTTTTTTTAATATTTTTTTTTTCAGACACATTTATTAAGAATCGGTATAGCTGTAGCTCGACTTGATTACTATGATGAAAATTGGATTCAATTATTAGATTCACATATTATTTCTATTGTGAGACAATTTTTTGTTAAAATAATCTTTTAAGCTATCAAAAAATATTGATCAACGTTTATTATGCAAATTTTTTTTATTTTCTTTATGCATGAGACCAGTTACTAAAATTGAGGTAAATCAATATTTAATTTTTTTTTTTTTTTTAAGCTTGTCCCAAAATTAATTTTATTTATAAAACCTTCTGAATATATAAATTATGTCACAACAGCACTTTCTGTGTTGAAAAATGAAGGTCATAGTAAGTTTTTTTTCTTTTACTTTTCTTAGAACTCCCGGAATATGAACATATATTTTCTGATGAGAATTCGAAAAATAATATTGAATCTTCTTTTGAATTTAAATATGAAAATAAACAACGAATTTGGGATATTAGTTTAAATAGAACATTCAAAGAATTAAATATAAATATTAATCAAAAAAAAATTAAATTAGGAAACAAATGGGAGAATTTAAATATTTTTAAAAATAAATTTATATTCTCAATTTTAGGTCCTGCAAGTTATTATGTTGATTGTAATAAAATGACAGCAAGAACAAAAATGGTTAAAAGAATTATTGAAGCTCAAGTAAGTCGTCCCAAAATATTTTTAATTTTAAAATTAGAATTATAAAGTTATTATTATTCCTTATTATGAATGGGGTCCTTTGTCTTCTTTAGAAAAAAAAAAATATATAATTGAAATTGGTAGAAATATATTTAAAGAAATTTCAAATGAATAATAAATTATTTTCGATTTTTCCAACAAACATTTAATTTTGACTTTTTCATTAAAAAAGCTGGTGGATATTGATTGGGAGGATCTAATTTATGACATGAAACACCTGGAATACAATTTAATGCTTTTTCTGTAATTTTTTTTATCGGAATTAATGGTTTACAATTATCATTATTAATTATTTTCATATTTTCTTTTGATATTGATTCTTTTTTATTTAAACTTGAACTTTTTTTTATATTACTTAATTGAGTTGTTGGAATTGTAGATTTATTATTTTCTTCACATGGATCTTCACATTTTTCTAAATTAATTTCTTTTTTAATTTTACTTTCTTCTTCACATTCAGGTTGTTTTTTAATATCATTTTCAATTATTTCCTTATTTGTTCCTAATTTTGCAAGCTGATTTATTTCATTTTCTTTTTCTTGTTCATCCAATTTTATTGCTACCAAATTTTTATTAAAATTTTCAACTTACAATCTAATTCCATTTTTGTTTTATTTTTTTCTTGTTTAAGTTCATCTTCATCTTCTTTAAAAAATTAAAAAAAAAAAATTATATACCTCCAATAAGTTCCTCTTCATTCTTTAAACTCTATCATTTGTTTTTATATATACAATCACTTTACCAATTCTAATTCTTGAGCACTTTTTTTTAATTTTCTATCAGTACTTCGTGATTTCTCTAATTCATTCTATTTAATTAATTTAAAATTATTGTTTTTCTTATACCGTTTCTTCAGCATGTAATGCTTTCATTGCTGCATCATGTCGTGCTTCTTCTGCAACAATTGCATTCTCTGTCTTTAAAAAAATTTATCATAAATTTTTAAAGTTACTTTAGCTGTTGATGATTCTTCAATCTCTGTTTGACGTTGTAATTCTTTCACTACATTTCTAGAAAATATTATTATCTCATTTTTAATGACATACTGTACTCCTGCACCAGCAACATTCTCGTCATGAGAGGTGTGCATCTTAAAGACAATAGATAATAATCATTAAACTTATTCACCATTTCCATGTCAGAATCGTGCCGAGCTTCTTCACCAGTTTCAGTTTCCAGCTTATTTATGGTTGATGACAGTTTTGCTACTTCCTCGCCAGTATTACCACCAGCACCTTCCTCAATATCTTCATCTTGTTCACTTGGATAAAAATACATGTTGACGCCTGTAAATGCACTTGACATAAAAAACCTTCGGACCTGTTGATCCACCTTCATCTTCTTTTGAATGTTTTCGAGGAACTCCATTCACCGTTATATGTTCTGGTTGATTACCAACCAAGCGATGACGAGCAATACTTTTCAAGTTTCGTCCTTCAATAACATTTGACAATACAGCGCAAGTAAGTACACATATAATTTGCAAAACCCTCGTAAGCATGCACCTTGTCAGTTAATGTTTGTTAAGGAGTGAGTTGATTGTTTTAAAGAATTACTACCTTAGCATTTTTAAATATCTTCAGTCACAACGTTCTTCCTATTGAGTGCAACTTGTGGCGGGATAAATTTGAGTGCTTGCCGCTCATTTTTTATGTTTGTATCATCAAAGTTTTGTTCATTATTTACACTTTTACTTAAAGATGCCGAATTTGTAATCGTATTTTGTCCTTCTCTCGTGTATAGAACATTACCACCACTGGTAAGATGATTTTTGCCAGGGCTCAATAGATTTTTAAATGCTTCATCTGGTGTGGGCAGACGAATTTTAGCCTAACAAATGCATGATATAATAGCGAAATACAAACCTTTTTTGCATCTGACAATGGCACCTGTATATCAGCTTTTCGTTTGTTTGGTAATTGATTCGAATTCTTATCTACAAATGAATCGGCAATATTATTGTCATCGTTTTCTGAATTATACTCTGGAAGCAAGGACATTTTGATCGATTCATCCGTTGCGAGGGATTGTTGACCTAATATAAGAATTATAACACTGTCTCTGCCAGTAGGGACTTAGGCATACAATCTGAACCTATAAGAATGGCTTCTTCTTCTTCTTCATCATGGAATTCAAAAATTGATGCTATGTTATGTCAACATGAACGTTTTTACTGGGCATCTTTTTTAGTTTTGGGGGTTATTCTTTTTATAACGCAATTTTTTGCCTTACCTGTGTTAGTGCAAATGTTTCTTTATACGACACCCATATTGTACATAGGGAGTCACATGTCACTTCAACAAAAAGAAGTTAGTTTATTTTATTCAAAAAAATCATATTTAGATAGATCCAGAATCAGGAGAGAAACAAGTTAAAACTGAAGCTATGACACAACATGATGCATGTTTATTTCCTTTAATTGGTTCTGCTGCTTTATTATCATTATATCTTGCATACAAATTTTTACCAGCTTATTGGGTCAATCTTCTTTTAACTTCTTATCTTACACTTTTTGGATGCCTAGCATTAACAGAGACATTACATTCGATAGTTGTACGTTTTTTTTTTTTTTAATTTTTTCTAGCATAATCATGTCCCAGCGGTTTTTAATGAGATTATAATGGACTTCACTTATTCTTTCCCTAATAAACTTAATGACTGGATTGGTAAAAAAAAAAAAAAAAAAAAACAATTTTTTTTTCAGGTCAAATTGAATTCAAGGCTTCATATACACGACTTGCTTGTCTCTTTTTTTCTTTTGTGCTTGCAGCTATTTGGATCTATACAAAATATTGGGTCCTTCATAACATCTTCGCAATTGCTTTTTGTTTACAGGTATTTTTTTTTTTTCACTTTTTTTATTATAATTTAGGGTATACGTTTAGTATCTGTCGGAAGTTTTAAGATTGCTTCTTTACTTCTTGGTGGTCTATTTATTTATGATATATTTTGGGTCTTTGGGACTGATGTTATGGTTACAGTAGCAAAAGTAAGGTTTTTTTTTTCGTTCTTTTATTTAAAAAGTCTTTTGAAGCACCCGCTAAATTAATATTTCCAATCTCTATAACACCATGGAAACAATCAATTTTGGGACTTGGAGATATTGTTATCCCAGGAGTCTTTATAGCAATGGCTTTAAGGTAATAAATTTAAATATAACATTTTTAATAAATAGATTTGATCATCATCAACATGAAATTATTTCAAATCAAGAACCAAAAAAATCAATTAATATACATTTGGTAATTTTATTCTTTTTAAATTTATTTTCAGCATTTCAATAAATTTTATTTTTATTGTAATTTATTTGCTTATGAAATTGCTTTATTAACTACTGGGATAGTTATGCTTATATTTCAACATCCACAACCAGCATTATTGTATCTTGTAAGTAAAAATTTTTTTTATTTAAATTTTTTATATTTATAATTTTTTTTTTATTTTAATTCTTACTAAAAAAATTTTATTAATTATTATTTATAATTATTTTTAAAGTTTTTATAATTTTTTATATTATGACTTAAATATTTTATTAATTATTGTATTATTATTTAAAATTTTTTATTTAATTATTATTATTTAAAATTTTTTATTAAATAATTATTATAATTCAAAATAGTTATCATTATTTTTTATAATATTTTAAGACAGCTATATGTAATATAATTTATTACAATAATTATAATTAATAATTATGTTTTTTTTTTTACATAGAAAAAAATAATATTAATATAATTCTTATTATGAATATCATTTATAAAAATTATAATATTAATAGATTTTAGAATTTTTTAAAAAATTTTATTATTATTATTAATTTTTTATTATTATTAATTATTCTAACATAATTTTTTTATTCATTTAATAATTTAATATTATAATTTTAAAAAATAAATTATTAGTGTTTTTTTACATAATAATCATTTAGCATAAAATTAATTTAATATTAAAATTAGAAATATTATTATAATATTTATTATTAAAATTATTTTATTATATTAATAAAAATATTTATTCTATAATTTATATATATTTATTTTATAATATTCATTTCTAAATAATAATTTATAATAGTCTTTATAAAATTCAGATTTTATATTATTTCTAAAAAAAATGCTTATTATCATAAAAACTTTATTTTAAAAAAAATTCATTTTCAATAATAAAATATTCTATATTATTATTAAATAGTCTAATATTATTATTTTTTTAGAATATATATTTGTCATTATAATAATGCATAAATATTGATATACAAAGTTTTTCTTTATTGTTCTTTATAAATAAAAATTTTATATTAATAATTAATTAAATTATTTTTTTAATTAATTAATTTTCATTAAATTTAAATAAATTTGTATTGTATAAAATCTATTTTGTTATTTATCATTAATTTTTTTTTTAATTCTTAGGTTCCATTTTGTTTAGGAGGCCTTTTTATTCCTGCAATAATACGAGGAGAATTATCAAAAATTCTTGAATATAGTGAAGAGGAAGAAAAAGATAAAGAAACAAAAGAAGAAAATAAAGTAGAAAAAAAGGAACAATAAAATCAATTATAAACTCTGGACCTTTTCGGTATTTCCCAACCATAATCTAATTCTAATATACCTCCATTTCTCATATTTCCTAAAAACTTCAATAAAGGTTTATGTTCCGGTAAATTTTGATCATCCAAATACAACATTGTTTGTTGAGGACTAAAATCTGCTTTTGCTAATTTTGATGCCATAACTGCTACTTGTTTTGATGTTTGTTCTGGCTCTACATATACATACATTGTTCTATAATAACCATCTTCTTCTGACCAATATCTTATTGGGACTAATAAAGCATCTTCACTATGATTCTCAATTGATGATTGTAAAAATCTTTTGTCCTTTTTTGTTTCAATTGTTTGCAAAATTGAAGTTCCTAATATATTCTTATTTAATGAAAAAAATAATAATACATGTATGTACGTTATTGCGATATACATTCTTTTTTTACGATTTTTCTTTGTTTTGATTTATATATTCGAGCGCTCGATTAACTATTATAATATGGATTAGAAGAGGGTTTTTGGTATTTCATATAGTAGTGGTTTTCTTCATCTTGACGCAGTATCAACGAACCTCCGTTATAGATATGAGTTAGAAAATGACGCATAGGTTTAAAGTTATAGAGTGGTACTCCCTCAAGCCAAAGCTTGGCCGAGTTTGGTGGCACCATAATAGTTGAGAGTTTGGCCGCTCGTTCCGCAACATCACCTATTGAGTCTTCCGGGTAGTACGGAACAGCTTCATGTAAATAACATCCGTAGTAAGGATGCCAATATCGGACATCCAGTCGATCAGCTCTTGGGTTTTCATGCGAAAAATCCTCCAACTTCATTTGTTTGTACACTCGCTGCGAACAGTCGGTAATATCGTAAAACGCTTCTTCATAATCATATCTATCACGCTCAGTGTCGCCATACCATTCATCGGCTTCATCTAATGTTTGACTTGCGACTAAATTTGTTGCAATTGCTATTGTCAAGCAAATTCCTTTCATTGTAATTGACTTTTGTCATCGCTCGAAACAAAGACTTGTGAAGCAATATAAAGCAGCAAGAAAAGCAGGTATAGATACAGAGCTGTCGGTTGCAGTGTGCATGCCAGTGTGGAGCTCCAAAATTTGTACATTTTTTATAAGGTACCGGCATTGAAATGAATTATGTAATAAGTCTATAAACTGCACCAAAATTTTGCCTAAGAAATTATTAGCATGGAAGTCATTGAGAGTGCATCCTGCAACGCGGATCGTAATTTGAAGACATCTGGAATAGGCTAATATTTGCCTCTCAAGAAGACTGATGAACCTTTTGGAACTGGTGTGGCTTTAGACGTTGGAACACTATTCATAGTGTTACAGAATGAACATTTTTCGGAACCTGACTCCATATACTTCTACGAGGCCACGCTACTTAAGAAAAGCTACTAGAAGATCTCATTGCCGTCAAGCTGCCTAATCCCAAGGACTCGCTAATCCAGACAAAGGAGGTGGCGCTTTACGCAGAGGTACTGAAGAAACAAATTCGGTCGGTCATTTTTTAATAAAACGTCCATGACTCGAACGCTTAGTAAGCAATGTACTTACTCCTTCCGGGCACCGCTCTTCCAAACACTGATCGGGTCCCTTGAGCAGCAGCAGCAGCAGGTTGTGGTGGTGGTGGAGGAAATCCTTGCTGTGACGAATGAGACGGCATGCTTGTGCTGGGGCCCTGTAAAGGAGTTGTAGTTGGATCGGGCAAAGGTGTTGTGGAAGACCCCTGTTGATAAATTGTTGAAGAAACTTGAATTGGTGTCGTGGGAGGACCTTGTTGATAGGGAGGCATGACGGTAGAACCCTGTAAGGATGTTGTCGAAGAACCTTGAGGATTTGATAGGAAAGAACCCCCCTGTGAATGCGACTGAGAGGGATCCTGTGCAGAGATCGGACCCTGAGGCCAAGACTGCTGTATCGGCTGCTGTGGTAACCTAGACACTTGTTGCTGATAGATCATGGGGGATGATGAAACGGTGGGTTGAGGGAGTGCAGAGGTTTGGTGGGGCTGATTTGCTGCGGAATAATGATCTTGCTTCGGCGGAGCCGAAGAAGGAACTTCAATAGCTGGTTGTTGCTGGTCTAACCTTTCAAAATGTTGTGTTATTGCGAATGAAGGAACTTGCAAAGGAGGTTGATCAAATTTGCGATCTGATTGTATATTCTGAACTAATGAATGGCTGTCATTAGATATCCCTTTTTCGTTTTCATAATTTTTGTGATCACCACTACCCGACTCTAGATTAGCAATAAAATCAAATTTTTCTGTTTTCTCCTCATTTTTCGAGTGATCATATATTTCTTCCGCTAGAGTTCCTATACTTTCACCTTGTCGTACATAAGTCTCTGAGTCTACTATAGGTTTGACAGGAGTCGTATATCTTGCAACTGACGGCTGTAGTTGTGATTGTGATTGTGGCTGTGATTGTGGCTGAGATTGTTGCTGTATTTGTGGTGGCGGTTGTGGCAGTGGTTGTGGCTGTAGTTGTGGCAGTGTCTGTGGCTGTTGTGTGAACATTTCACCGTCCATAGATTTTGTGACCGATGCTCTGTATAACAACTTTGGTTGACGTTGAGATTGGTGTGGAGGAGGATTATGAAGTGGCGGTTCAAAGTTTGCTTCTTCTCCCATGGAGGTGTGAGCGGGAGCAACATTTTCTGTATGTCCTAAGGAGCTTGCCATTCCGTCTGAACTCCTCCTTTCAGTCAAGAACTCCAATTCAGATATTAGCTAACAATTAAAGTCAGATTTAGAGAATGCAATACCTGTGAACGCTCCTTTAGAACGTCCGCTACACTGCATCCAAGAAAGTCCATAATAGCACGTAATCGCTCAGTCTCTCCAAACATCCGACCTAAATCTGCTTCCATTCTAATCAAACGTTCTTGTAGTGCAACGTGCTTTTTCTCATCTTTGGCAGCACGATGTTCTAAACGAGAAAGACCCTCTTCGATGAGTTCTAACAAATTTTCACGACGAGGTTTTCGCATAAAAAATGCGCACAACAGTCGAATCTGATCAATTCAATAAAGACGGGAGTACAAACTTACCATGAGATATATTACACCAATAAAACTAGCCAATATAAGAAGACTAGGACATGAGGAATCTACCAAAATGTTTGCTATTGCTGCTGTAATAAAATATTTTTGAATATCAGACTTACGATATTTTTTATTGATTCGAACTCCAAGTTGATAAAATAAAAGCGTACTTAGGGCTATAAGTTCTTTGACTTTTTCAACATATTCATTCGGAATTCCTGCAGCGATCACTGTTAAAGGAGTGTTAGATAAATTTGACTCCATTGATGTAGAATTATAAGTTTCCTTTTCGATTACGTTTTCTTTTTGAGGAACTACACTGACTATCAATTTTGTATTCTGAGTAGAAGAATCATCACTTATTTTAGATTCTCTTGTTTTAGATTCAACTTCTTGTGCTACCGATCCAAGATTTCTCTGTTCAATTTCAAATTTAGCTTCACTCTTATTAGCATCTATGATTGGAGCTCCTTCTGTCTGCGTTGCAACTATAACTGTCTGGGTCGGAGCTAATACTGTTTGCGTTGGAGCTACTGTTGTCTGCGTTAAAGCCGCAGCTGCCTGCCTAATAATTGCTACTGTTTGTGTTTTAGTTGCTGCTGTCTCCGTAGAAAATACTTTTGTCTGCATTGAAGGCACTGATGTCTGTATTGAAGGTACTGCTATCTGCGCAGGAGCTTCTGTGTTCCAACTTGCTGTGAATGTGGAAATGGTTGCCTTCAGAGCTTTTGCTAAAGTCACAATCTTTCCCTGAGCAGCCTCTGTGGACGTCAATGTGCCTCCATTCAGTTCTGTATGGACTGCTGTAGGACTTTCGACAGGCTCTAATGGTATTACTGGAGAAACGTCTATGAATGTAGATTGAATTGGTTCAGCAGAATCTGGTTGAGTTACAGATGTCGTAGCGTCCTGTCTTGCAGCTTTTGTGGCTCCAGCAGAATCTGGTAAAGTTAGCCGTGTAGGTTCGGTTGAAGGCAGGGATGGTTCTTCTCCCTCAAGGATTGACGGCTGCGGTACCAATGAGGCTGATTCTGGCGTTACTGGTTGTTTAAGTTTTCCCTCTTCAAATTCGATGAATCTTTCGCTGCTATCTAATGAGTTTGCTATAAATGATGATGATTGAGAACCTTGAAAATATGATGGGAGTTGATTTGTATAAGCTAATGTCGTTGGAGATAACGTGACTAGTTGTGGCGTTATTGAAGTGAGAGGCCCTTCTAATTCATTGGTTTCTGATAGAATTTGAGTAGCAACCAGATTATATGTCAAATAATTCATCTATCGAAATACATACCTTGATTAGAATTCACGGCGGCATTTAGTTGCGTTAGTTGTACTAATAAAAAAATTGTTTTTATTAACTTCTTAAAAATAATAAATCCTATCATATTTGGCTTTGTGTCATCTCAAAAATTCTCCGTAAAAGTTTTGTATCGTGGTCCTGGAGAACCAAGGTACGTGAAATTATAATAACGGATTTTAACGCCTAAAAGAAATAATTCGCATGCATGACTGTCGACATGCAAAAAAGAAAAACTCTTATTATTATGAATTCATAGGTATCCATCAGGATAACGCCATCTTTTCATAAGATCATTATAGCTAAAAAAAAATTGAAAAAAAAAAAAATCCTTCTTTACCGACACATTCTTGTAGGTAATCCGGCCTTTTTACGACAACGATTTTCGACAGAACACAACCATAATAACAGGTCACGTCTAGTCTCAAATCTACAAAGAAAAAATCTTTTATAATTTATTACCTTGGTGGAAACTCTTTTATAGATTCTGCATAACAATAAGCTGCAGGTCCTGTTACACATTGATCCGGGAATAATGAAAAAAAGTCATATAACTTTTTTTTTTCTTCTTTTGACGGGATCTCAGATGCATAAGCACCATAGCAATAAAGCTAATAATCATAATCTTGTTTTGATGACTAACCATTAACCACTGAGAATTACATGGATTGTTTGCAATGTTTGTATCTGTACAGAAATGTAATTGTTCTTTAATCATTTGTGCCGATAACTAAAAAAATCAATCTACTTTTTAGGCACGTCCTCATCAGGACACGTATAATATATAACACCATTAGGTCTTGGAGCATCCGCGCCATCACTGAAATCCTTTTTACAGAATTCGGCACAGCGATCTTCACCAATTATCTGACTGTCTAATGCTACTGGTTCTTTGCCGTTGCATGTCTTCATAGCTTGCTCCTTCAATTTAGCACATGTTTCCAACACTGGTGTGAACATAAGGCTGTGATTTGTCCATTGACAGTGCTTAGCTGAAAGGGGACCTATGTAATATGTAAATTGGTCTAAATAGCTTACCTAAGTAATTGGCCCCAGTTGCCTCATTGGCGAAATAAGCGAAAATTGTCGCCGCCAAAAGGATTAGTCTTGAACAAATCGCCATTTAAAGAAATTATTACTGAAATTTACAAGAATTATTATTGTTAAATGATTGTTGCATGTGTTATAATTTTTTATAAGATCTTTATTAAATTTAATTTCAAAGATCCATCATGTTGTATCTTATACTGAGTTATGCATTCGCAAAAATTTTATGTAAATATGCTGCATAATTAAAAATAAACATTCACACTCCCGCCGTACATATACAAATATTTTTTATAAAAAAGAACGTCGTTTTCGAATTAAGCGCCACACATGCAAATGAGTAACTCGAAGACATTCGACATGTTTAGATATATCTATTGAAGTATAAATTTGATGTATATAGTCAGATTCTCTGAAAGTCAGATTCTCTGAAAGTCACATGCCTAAAAGGTACGGTTCTAGATATTGTATCCGTTCAACAGTTTCGAAGAATGTGAATTGAGCTCCCGTAAAAGAATCTAATGGCTGGCATTCTGCCTATGCCATATTCAAAAATTAAGCCTCATGAGAAGTTGTCGTTAAAGTCAGATAAAGAGCCATGGTTTCGAAGAGCATTTTCTCGTCGTCATAAATCGAATGTGATAAGAGATATAGTAGAGTCTGACGGACAAGCCCTTTCTGGATGTTTTAAAAGAATCAAACCTGTTGATAATCCAAACTTTGGTTATTGCACTGAAATTTCTTTTGATAGTGATTTAGAATTATGGAGTGGGGATTTGATGGGATTATCACATCAACCGGTGATAAAGTCCGAGAATCTATTTTCTTCTAGTTCACAAAGTGAAGAAGATGGGGACATACGACTAAATTCTCTATTCCCATCAGCCTCTTTAAGTGCAAGGAATAGACAACAACAACGAGAACAAGAAACTATGACTCCAATTGTTGACGATAAAAAGAACACAATATTTAATAATAATAATAATGACAAATCTGAAGAAGAAACTTTATTTTATTTAGAAGTTTATAAAACAGAATTGAATTCAAATCCTTTAAGATCAACAACAGGTAAGAAAAAATTTTAAAAAAAAATAATTGATATTTTCAAAATCAGTAATTATGAATTTTGATAAAGAATATATTAATTATTATAAAAAAATTTTTGTAAATATTTATAATCATGGGTCATCTTTTAATCATCAAAATAATGATTTTTTAATTTATAATAAATCCCAATCGCAATCATTAGAAAAAATTTTGATCAATAATAATGATGAGAATGATGATGAAACAATGCCAAATTCTGCAGCATATGCTGCTGCTTTAGAAATACAAACATTAAAAAGAGACTATTTCGTACCAAATGCGTTACGACAACGGCTTGCAACTTTTTTTGGTTTTGTTCAACAAAATAATAATAATAATAATGCTTTTTCCTCGAATAATAATACTATTAATGATTTAGGTTTGCTAAAAGCTTATTGCACTTCTTGTTAGGTCCTCAAGGCCTTATTCTAGGAGGTGTTGCTCCTACTAGAGGTACTAGACATAGAATCAGAACACGTCATTCCGCAACTTCATGTCCAACTGAGTAAGAAGAAAAAAAAAAAAAAAAAAATTCCTAGGCGTGATTTTGATGGAGATCTACTACAATTTGGTCTGGCAGATGGATTGCTTGTATCTGAAGAAGAAGTGTCGTAAGTTACGCATTTTTTAAATTTAAAAAAAATTTTTTTTTGCCAGGAATATAAGACGTACAATTTGGCAACCAAAGGGATTTGATCCGCCTACTCCATCAGAAATAAGTATGGGATATCATACTGCTTGGGACATTGGAAAAAGAGGTTGGTATATTTCAGAATAAATTTTATTAAAAAGGATGTTTAGCACTAAAGCTAAGAAATGAATGGGAAGCAACAGTTAATCCTGGTCGACTTCGGTTTATAATTATGGATGGGACAGACACAAGTAAACTTTTTTTTTCAAATAAATGATCAGTGAATTTTCTTTCATTTTACTCTCAAACGGATTTACGACATATGGATAGTGCCGATGCCAAAAAAAAAGGGACATTACGGTAACAGTAAAAAAAAACATAAAATTTCAATAGAGCATCAAGCATTAGAGATGGGCAATGGCTATATACAAGTGGACGTATTAAAGTAGTCAGATCTGATGGACGATTAATCATTATTGATCGTATACCACGACATTTTATGGATGCTATCATTATTTGTCTTCGGTAAGAATGATATAATAATAATAATTATAATAATAATAATAATTATTATAATTGTAGTAATTTAATTATTTATAGTGAAATGGAGGTTTGTTATGAAGTTGGTCGTTTGAAAGAATTACGAATAAAACAAAGACGATTATTTGAACTGAGAAATAATAAAAAGCGTATCAATAGACGTTCAACTTTTAACGATGTTGTTGTAAAACATGTAGATGATTATAGCTCTTTACCGGATGAAATTTCATATGTTGTTGGAGCTCAGAGAAATTCTACTAAGGCATTAGTTGTCCCTACAGCTTCAGCTATTGATTCTATTCTTAAATCAACAAAACGGAAAAATATAGAGGAAGGTTTGAATATTTTTTTCATTCAAATTTTATTTTCAGAAAGTATTGTTGAAGAGACTACTCGTCAATCAAAACTTCATTATTTGAAAAAAAAATTTTTGAATGTTCAACATGTAATAAGTAGTGGGAATTAATTTTGGGATTCTACCTTTTTTTTTTTTATGATTTAAATTTTTGTATATATGAATTACTAAGTCGAATCATTCCACTTTTTTCTAAATTTGAATCATTGTTATTTTTAAAGTTTGATTTTCTAAAGAGACATTTAATTTTTTTCTTGACTTACTTTTTTTCAATATAACCATATTTTTTGAAATATAATTTGACTCCCGATGTTTTTTCCTGCAAATAAATAATATTTTTATTATTAACTTACTTCATCAATTTTGTTCTGAATAACTGATTTTAAAGCTTGTCTTCTTAATCTTAATTCAGGCAATGGCATTTTTCTTTTCTTTGATGCCTTCAGAAATTTTTTTTTTAATCACTCACTAGACATCCTAAAGCAATATATTTTCTTTCTTCTATTTCTTTTCTTTCAAATTTATCCAAATGAGGTAAAGCTTTAAACAATAATTATCAAAATTTCTCTTACCGAATTTATTTATATCTTTTAATATTTTATTAAATTCCATTTTAACTTCCTCATTTTTTTTGTTTTCTATTTCTTTTGAATTTAAAAATTTTTTTTTATTTAAATTATTATTTATCTTTTTTCCCGTTTGTTTGCTGCGCGAAGACTGATTCTTAGGATTTGATGAGACGGATGGGCGGGATTGTCCCTTTTTTGAAACTGTGTGAGATTGTAGCTGTTCCTTTTTTAACTGTACGTGGGAATGGGTTTTTCCCTGAATCAAGTCTACGTCGAATTCAGATTGTCTTTTTTTTGCATCTGTCTCCGATTGGGACTGTTCAGTTTTTGAGTCTACGTCGGATTGGGACTGTTCATTTTTCGAGTCTACGTCGAATTGGGACCGTTTTTTTTTCGAGTCTACGTCGAATTGGGACCGTTTTTTTTTTTTTTTTTGTCTAGTTTATGGTTTTCTCCAGACAATTGATTGCTTACTAATTGAGGCAATATGTCAGCAGGGAGCAAATCTGATTCCTCAACGGATTTTATGGTGTCAATTTTATCCGAAACATTTTTGTCAAAAGATTTTGCATGATTCGAATCTCCAAATTTACATGATATTTGGGACTCCGATTGTTCGTGTTGCTTTTTGACTCCCTCATCTTCGCTACTATAAAGTGCGTCCCAAAATTGTTCTGGACTCAAAATTGAAGAATTTAGACATCGCTGTCGTTTCATGAACCTGCTGTGACTGGGACACGTAATAGGTCTTACTTTTTTCTAAAATGTATCGTAATGCTTATGATACAGATGTCACGACTTGGAGTCCACAGGGACGTCTTCATCAAACAGAGTATGGAATGGAAGCCGTGAAACTTGGGACATGCGGTGTTGGATTACGATCAAATAAAAGTGTGGTAGGTTTCTATAAAGTACCACTCAGAGAATTTCAGGTTATTGCGGGTTTGAAAAGATCATTCTCAAAACTCGCTGGTTATAATCCTAAGATCATGAAAATTGATGATCATCTTGGCATTACCTTCTCTGGGATTACTGCAGACGCGAGTTAGTTGACTTATTATCATTTCTTTGGAACAGAACATCTTGCAACCTATATGAGGCGACAGTGTCTTAGCCACAAATATGTATGTGGGACCCAACATCCCGTAGGAACCCTCGTTGCTGCTATTGGTTCGAGTATGTTTAATACTATTATTCTCAATAATTGAGTGGTGCGATTAATGTAATTCAGAATCTCAACATAACACGCAAAATTATTCTAAACGACCGTATGGTTGTGGATTAATAGTCGGGGGTATTGATGTAAGTCAAAAAAAAAAACTCATAAAAATTATTAGCAAACGGGACCTCATGTTTACGAGACATGTCCCAGCGGGAGTTTTGTAGAATACTATGTAAAAACTTTTTCAATGATAATCAATGAAAATAGGCAATTGCATTTGGAAGTCGATCTCAATCAGCAAAGACTTATTTAGAAGAACATTTTGAATCATTTTCTGAGAGTAAATGATAGTTTGGTCTATTTAAGTTATTTTTTCAGCATCTGATGAGGAATTGATACGTCATAGTCTTCAAGCATTACAATCAACTGTTATGCAAGATCAAGAGTAGGTTGAAAAAACAAATTTTTTTTTTTTCGCAGATTAACAATTGAAAATGTTGCTGTAGCTATAGTCACAAAAGAGAATGGATGGAAAGGTAATGCAAATTTTCTTCTATTTTTTTTTTTTTCAGAATTGTCAACAACAGAGATAAATAGTTTTCTTGGTCTGCTAACACAACGTCCTGTTGCAGATACACCTATGGAACAGGCGCAAGAGTAAAATTTGATTCAAGTTTTTTTTTTCGGCTATGAGATCAATATTACATTTGTCAATTTGTCAGAGATCATTATTATCCAATATTAGTCGAAACAAAATATTTAGTGTAGAAATAAAAAAATTAAATTTCGAGAAAATATTAAAAAAAAATTTAAGTACATCAATTATAAGAAGAGGGCCATACTTAGAAGAATATTTTGTAGCACCTGAAATGGAAACATCGATGTTACCTGCAACATTCTGGAATTGGTATGCTGTGTATACTATTTACATAGTTGGATCTTATATAGTATTTATGTTTCATTATAATTATTATTTTTTCGGAACAATTACTGTTAGAACTCATACAGGATATCAACTAACTGAAGATTCATGGTAGTTAAAATAATAATTGTTTTTCATAATAGTTGCATACCTATTCAAACAAAATAAAAAAAAAATGTCAGCAATATTAAAGCTTGGTTTAACTGGTGGTTTATCAACTTTATTTTTAAATAATAAAGAAAAAAAAACAACCGTTCAATGTTGCGGTATTGTTGGTTATGTTGGTAATCAAAATGTCGAACCTATTTTAATTGATGGTATAAAAATTCTTCAAAATCGTGGTTATGATTCTTGTGGAATTTCTACACTTAATTCTAAAAATCAAATCATTACAACTAAATATGCTAGCAAAGGAACTACATCTGATAGTATTGAATTATTAGCAAATGAAACATCAAAGGTAAAATTCATTTTAATTTAATTTATTAGTTTCATTCTAATCATAATATTGGTATTGCTCATACACGTTGGGCAACTCATGGAGCTAAAACAGATATAAATGCTCATCCGCATTCCGATTATGTAAGTTATAAAAATTTTAAAAAAATTTAAAAAAAAAATTTTTTTTTAATTTAATTTTATATTTTAATTAGAAACAAAGAATTAGTCTTGTTCATAATGGGACAATTGAAAATTATTCAGAATTAAGAGAAGATTTATTAAATAAAAATATTCCATTTATATCAGAAACAGATACTGAAGTAATATCAAATTATATTGGATGGGTAAGATATTATTATTATTATTAAATTTTCTTCTATTTTTAGTATCTAGATAATGGTAAAAATCTAGAAACAGCTATATCAGAGACAGTATCACTTTTACGTGGAACATGGGGACTTGCTATTATACATAAAGATTTTCCTGATCAAATTGTTTTAGCGAGAAATGGCTCTCCATTATTGGTTGGTTGTTCAGAATCAGAAGTTTTTGTTGCATCAGAAGTAAGCTAAAAAAGTTGTTGATATTTTAAGGCTGCTGCTTTGGCAAATCATACAAATCAATTTTTGGCATTACATGATGGAGAGATATGTGTATTAAATCCTAAAGGGATACAGCATTTGATTGCAACACGTCAACAACAAAAAATCATGGTAGAAGATGTAACCTCTACACCAGATCCATTTCCACATTGGACATTAAAAGAGATATTTGAACAACCAGAAAGCTTAGCTAGAGCTTTGAATCATGGGGCTAGAATTTCTTCAATTGATAATAAAGCGAAACTTGGTGGACTTGATCTTTTGGCTTCTGTATTAATTGAAATTAAAAATATGCAAATAATTGGTAAGGAAAAAATAAATTTTGAAAAAAATTTTAAAAAAATATCTATAAAAAAATATTAATTTATTATAAAATTTTTTCATAAACTAAAATTTTTTAATTTTTTTTTTATTCACATCAAATTCGATTTAGGTTGTGGAACTTCACTTTATGCAGGAATGTATGGTGAAAAAATTATGCAATATTTACATTCTTTTGATTTTATTAATACAATTGATGCTTCCGAACTTGAAGCTGATTCTTTATGTTTAGAGAAAAGTGGTGTATTATTATTATCACAATCGGGTGAAACACTTGATACTATAAGGTAATTTAAAATAAAAAATTATGGTGATTATTAGAGCATGTCAATTAGCAGAAATGCATGATGTACGAAGACTTTCTGTTGTTAATGTTGTTGGTAGTTTATTAGCTCGATCAACAAATTGTGGAGTTTATTTGAATGCAGGAAGAGAAGTTGCTGTTGCTTCAACTAAGGCTTTTACATCTCAAGTTGCTGTTTTATCACTAATAGCTACTTGGTTTGCACAGCATAAAGTAAGTTCGTTCAGAATTATTATTTAATTTTACTCAGAATGTATCACCTGATCGATGTGCTGCAATTGTAGATGCTAGTAAGTTCACGAAAATAAATAAAATTTTGAAGTTCAGCGTTTACCCGTATATGCAAGCATGTGTTTAAAAAAAAAAAAAAAAAAAAAAAATTTTTAGAGAATTAGCACAAATAATGAAAAATGCAACAACCATTTTTGTTCTTGGTAAAAGTACTGGATATCCTGTTGCTTTAGAAGCAGCTTTAAAAATTAAAGAAATTGCATATATACATGCTGAAGGGTAAACTCTCCGAGAAAAAAAAAAAAATTTTTTTTTTATAGATTTCCTGCTGGTGCTTTGAAGCATGGTCCATTTGCTTTGATTGATTCAGAAAAAAGAACACCCGTTATTTTGATAGCTCCTTCTGATCATACGAGTCCAATGATGCGTAATGCTGCAACACAACTTAAAGCAAGAGGAGCATATTTATTAAGTATTGTTGATGATATTAATATTTTAAAAAATATTGTCGATTATCAAATTGTTGTTCCTAATAATGGATTTTTAACGGCACTTCTCTGTGCAATTCCTCTTCAATTATTTGCTTATGAATTAGCTATAGCAAGGTAAATAAATAAATATTAAAATTTTTTTAGAGGCATTAATCCGGACAAACCTAGAGGATTAGCAAAAACAGTTACTGTTGGTTAATTATTATTCCTTTTTTTTTTAATAAAATTCTCAATTTCAATTTTTAATGTTTCATTTGATATAAGATCTGCTTTTTTAAGAGGCATGCTAATAGATATAATAACGAAAATAAAAATTACCGATTAAAAGGATCGAATTCTTCAGTCGCTAAATGTCTTTCTATATGTTTTCTATCCATAATATTTCCAGATGTTGGTAACGTAACAGGATCCATCATAAGATCGTCCATTATCGGATCTTTATATTCATCCTTAAGAAAATTAAAAATTATTTTTCATACTGGAATTTCTTCCCATATAGTGGATAACCAACGTTCTTCTAATTCACAAGCTGTAGCTTTAGTATGAAGATCTTCAACAATTTGATTAAATTTTTTTAATTCTTCTATTTTTATTAATCCTTCACGTCTTACTATTTGATACTATAAAAAAAATAAAAAAAAAAAAAAAAAAAAAAACCTACAGCTTTAGCAAAAACTGAGGGTTTAAAATATCGTGGTTCATTACATATAACATTAATTAATTTGTTATTGTCAGCAGAATCTGAAAAAATATTAAAAAACTAAAAAAAAAAAAAACTTAAAAAAACATGAAAAATATTTTACCTAATGCAATATATGTTTCGCAAATTGTTGCTAAAAGTTCTCGTGGTTCGAAATTATATTTTTGAAAATTAGAAACTTTTAATTGTAAACATCTTGGTCCAACTAAATGTTCCAAACAGCAATTTAAACTTGTTATCTATTCTTATAAAAATTCAAATACAAACTTACAACTTGTGATAATAATAATGATGATGAAACAATTAAATAACGACATATTTTTGATATTAATGATACGACCTTAATAGTTCGTAATCCATTATCCATTAAACTTTGACATAATCTAATTACATAAATTATTTATTTTTTTATTTACTTCTCAAGTTGTTGTAATGGCATTTCTGTTACATTATGACTTGGTTCGTCGGGTGCTATATCTTCTAAAAAAAAAATTATATTTTTTTTTATAATTTTTACATACGAAATTGATTGGCTTCATTCATTTCTGTTTGATTATCTTGAATTGTTTGAGGTAATTGAGTATTATTTAATCCTATATTTGAATTAATTTTTTTAAAAAAAAATCTAACTTGATATTTTTGTTGTTTCTCGTTTTTTTATTTCACTTAGTGATGACATGGCTTCATCAAGGAGCCATGACATTGACTCCACTAGCATTGCAAGAAATCGCACAAAAATCTGAGAAATTTAATTAAAAGAAACAAACAATTACTTCTTGTTCTTCGGTAGCAAATAATTGCAAAGTTGCAACATGTTCGGATAGACGTAAAATACGCTCAAAAAGTCTAGTGTGTAAAAGACGAAGTTCAATGCGACCATAATATCCAGCTAATAATCAAATTAAAATAAAAACAAACCTTTTTGAGCATCTATGAATGAGACTATTAACGAAGGTACACACCATCGTATAACCCCTTCATTATTCTCCAATTGATTGCTGTATTTTGAATGTAGGCATAATGATACAAATGTTTGTGAACCGCTGGTTAGGAGAAATTTTGAATTCAAAAAATTATACCTAGTCAGTCTACTGTGTGGATTATGAATTATATTAGCTGCTCTCATATAAAGCAGCAAAAATGCAGCAGCAAGATCAACATCAAAATTAATTAGCCCTTCTGTTACATTTACAGATAATAAATCTCGTCTTCCGTTTGTTTCAGCTGGTAAGGATAAATACAGACGTATAGCTTCAGTTAAGTCATCTAAATAACATAACGGTAAAACTTTTAGTTGTGGTGGAATATCGAGATCAAAATAATCTTTCTAAAAAAAAATTAAAAAAAATTAAATTCAATTTTTTAAAAAAAAAAGACTCAATTTTAAAAAACTTACTGCATGTAAAATATCTTGCATTTCATAATTTTTATCTTCTATTAATTTTTGTTGTGATTTAATAATTTTTCCATTTTTATCGAAACTTAGAATAATTGTTGAAAAAAATATAAATGTTAATTTACAGAAATACCACCAAAGATTTAAGAAATCTGAATTTAAAATAATTGAATTGAAGCATAACATTTGACCAACAAGTCTTTCATATTTTTTCTGTAATTCTTCGGTTTGAATTGTCTGTAATTCTGAGGTTGTTGCATCAATTTGTCTCAATATATTTGCATATTCTTGTAATGCAGGACAAAATAAATTATGCAGAGCACGAAATGTTAAGAAATATAATTGAGTTGGAAATTTTGGCAAAGATTCTGATTCCGAAAATGAACTAAAAAAAATTTTCTTAAAAAAAAAAAAATTTTAAATTTTGTTTTACCTAGATATATTTATAGCATCTTTTATATCATTAGCATCACCAAAACAAGCTTCATTTGTAAATGATTCTAAAAGATTTTGTGCATCTTTTTTTGTTATATAAAATGGATCAAGATCTTTACTAAAAATTTTTTTTTTAATAAAAATGAATTTTCTTACACTTTACTTATTTTCACAGGTTCAAGTAATTTAAGTAATAACCAAAATATATTCAAATTGAAACCGGTTGTTGTTAATCCATTAACCTCTTTATTATTAAAATAATTTATATTATATCTTACTTAATATTAATGCTTCCATTTCTGGCATATATGAAGGAATAGTGATTAATCGTGCTTGAGCAGCTTGACGTCTTTTGTGATCATTTGTTCCTATAGTACGAGCTATCCATTTTAAAACACTCTCTTTTAATGGTCCTCGACATAATGTTGTGACTAAAGATGCAGATGTTTCTGCTAATTCAGACGATTGAGCTTTAAGATTGTTTACTGATTGCTGCAATCCTATTGATGTCTTTGTAAGTATTTTTGTAAAAAGTCTTATTCTTGTTGATCGCTCTGGATTACTTTCTACTAATAATGTTTCATCAAGGGCTGAAGGCCTAAGAATATGTCCCAGTATATACGAATATTGAAGATTCCATCCAACACGTGGTCTTAGAAAACCTCCTGCCGCAAATAATGGTGCACGACATTTAAGAGCGGAAGTGCATAATTTTATACTCAATAATTGCTGTAAAGCTGAAATTGTTGATGATTTTGAGTCAGCCATATCTCGATTTATTAAACAATTATCAATACGATCTAACACCCGACCTAGCAAATCATCAAATTGTTCATTTTCTTCTTGTGCAAATTCCTCAAATGAAAGTGTTAAAAAATTTTGAACAGGGCTTGGTATTTCAAGCACCAAATAAATAGCTTCAGCCATAGGAATGTTTTTAATCTCTTTTCCATTCTAAATAAAAGTCATTATTTTCAATTTTTTTCGATACAATATTTTTAAAATAAAAAATTATTATTAAAAACAAAATATCTCTAACATTTAATCTTTTCAAACTAAAAAATTTCTATTATTATTTTTTTTTAAAATTTTATTAAAAATTTTTTATTATAATTTTATTTTTATCATTAAAAATATTATTTATACGTACTGTAAAGTATTCAGGGCATTGTAATGTTAGAGAAGCAAATCGAACAATAAGCTGTTGAAGATCAAGTAATGAAAAATTTTCATAATTATTATTCCATAAACGCCATACATGAGTTGTACCTTGTAAATAAGATTCCTCACAATGTATATAACAATTATATAAGTATTTTAAATATGACGAATTTTCTTGACATAAAAATAATCCCACACTTAATGTTAATATTTTTTCTGCATCATATAATGAAAGTTTAGGTTTTAGATCTTCTGAGCTGAAATAAATTCATAAATTTGTATTTGCTCACGATTTATTTTTTTCAAATTCTTCAATAGGTAAACTCAGTACAACACCACTTGACTTATACATGTGAGTATCCTTAATAACCATATTTCCTTGCTGTGATTTGAATAATACGCAACCTAATATCACTTCAACTAAAAGATCTTCAGATATTATTGGTTTTGCATTTGTTCTCACATTCTTAACATTATACACTTTTTGTCCGGGTGTGTGACCATTTACCCTTTCAAAATCTGATTGTTGATAAGGCTGACAGGCGTTTGCTTCCGATAATGTTTTACTATAATTATCGTTACTTTTAGTTTCTTCTGATAGCCCAGCAACTATACCCGAAGATTTATCTTCTTCATGAATCATAACTTCTAATTCCTTCGTTGAAGGCATCAAAAGAGATTCTTTCTGTTCTTCAATATGTTTCAGAAATGCTGCTCGTGCTTGTCCTCGTTGTTGATCTCGTTGTTGGTTGTTGTTATTGGTGTCTGCTGCAGGATCAGATTGACCCTGTTGAGTTGTATTTTGACTAGATGAAGTCGAGCCCATTTTCCATGGATACGGTAGGGGGATACATAATATTCAATTAGTCACCAGTACCAGTCCTGGTAGCACTAAATGTCTCCTACTTGCTGTAGATTTCCTTCCGATATTGACTAGATCAGAGTTTGTAGAGAATCGGGACTTAGCTTATAGCTCATGTCCTTGACGGACACATCAGGTCGATGTGTACCGCAAAATTTTTCATTAGCCGTGAAGACTCGAGACAACTCTTCACATAATTCTATTGAATCTGTGTCATGTTCACAGACCAATCCTGCAGATTCGTGAGCTAAAGCGTATATTTAAATCAGCTTCTAGCTGCAATTAGAATCATTTTTCTCAACCTTATTATTTATATTATTATATTTATTAATCATCAAGAATTTTGTTACGATTATTATCATTATAATTTATTACTCAATATAATATCAACATAATTATTATGATTATTATTATTATTATTGTCATAATAATAATTAAAATAATAATTATTATCATTGTTTTTTTTTTTTAAATTACTGTTTTAGTAATCATTGTTTTTCAGACGGGCTGATGCCAATTTAAAAGAGGAAAAATCAAATTATGAAGAGAAGCTGAGAGATAAAGGTCGTCAGATATGTCGTTTTAGTCACAGCAGTCCTATAGGCTTCAAAGAATCGAATTCAACTCGACCTAGGATATCACGACATTGTCAATGGTCTCTTCGAAGTACGCGTCTTGCCGGAGCTGATCTGACACACTTCGGCCAACCTTCATCATCAAGTTTCTGCCCATCCAAATGGCTTTTGAGTCAACCAGGATCTACAAGATTAAGTGTTGAGTCTTCCCTTCGACCTGTACCGAAACGTTACACAGCAAAAACATACAAAAACGGAGATCGGTATGAAGGGTAAGCAGAGCAAAATTTGAGTTGGAAATTTGTTAGAGAGGCGTGTCATCAGACTAGAGATGGATACGGTCTCTTATTCGGTGCCAATGGTAATGTATATGTTGGTCAGTGGTCAAGAGATATGCGTCATGGTCGAGGAATCAGTTTTTCTGCTTATGGCTGTTATGAAGGCGACCATCGTAAAAATCAATGGGATGGATGGGGGATGCTCGTAGCTCGAAAACAAGGAACATATTTCGGGCAGTTTCGTCACAATAGACGAAACGGCAGAGGCATTATGGTGACTCCAAATGGAAGTTCATATGCGGAGGAATGGTCGGATGGAAAATTACAAAGCAGAATTCAGATAGGAAAAGTAATCAAAGAATTTGAAAATTCATTAAAAACAGAAACTGCAACAACGAAATACAACAATGAGATAGCAACTTTGGATTTGCAATCTGAACAGCAACTAACTACAGCTGAGTCACCTGTTAGCGGCATTTCTAATTCTTGTATTAGCGATATAGGGAATGATGATCTAGGAAGACAACCAGCAGCAGCAGCTGCTGCTGCTGGATTAGAATTTATAAAGCAACGGTCGTCCAAAGATTGTTTAGGAATCATACTTGAGACTAACGAGAACAATTCTGCTGTTAAATGTGCACAAGTACAATCAGAAGGCCCAGCTCAGGCTCGAACACAATCACTGACATTTCTCCCGAGGCATATTCAGAAAGTTAATGATAGACGAAAGTCAACTCAAATAAGCAACAATAAAAATCTTCAGTTTGATTCTTGTGCTTCAACTATAGAGACAACCATGTGTCGATCTGAAAGCTCCACTGAAGAGTATCTGAGAAATTTTTCACAACGCAATTATTTGAATGAACAAGCATTACGCACTATACGCTTCATTGATGTATCAGAAGATGATAATCGAAAAGAAAAAGGTGATTCAACGACAGCAGTAGCTATAATTTGCCAGAAGAAAGAAGAAGAAGCTTCAACATTTGAGAATTTCATTTCCAGCAAACAAGGTTCTTCGCATAGAAATTCTGCGCCAGAGTCTCCATGTAAAAGCTTCTTTCCATCGAGTCGATCATGTCCGCCCCTATCACGTTCTGGTGAATGCGCGAGTGAGGAGATTACAGAGTACCAATTAACTCTGCAATCTTCTCCTGTCTCACAGACAAGTGCAGCTAATCGTTCGACAAGTCCCATCAACTCAGCTGATCGTTGGCAAGGCTCCATTGTGCCCATAGACCTCGCAACAGTCAACAATAAGCACAAAAAGACTACTTCTTCACCTGCTAGATCAAACACGAATCAGGTTGCCACGTCAACTTCATCTTCCTCTCCTCTGGCGACACTTTCACACGAGTCAGTGGATGAAGATAATAGTGTGTTTTCGAGTTTGATGACGTGGAGCAATGAAGCAGTTGCGGTTTTCTTGAATTGCCTCGGTTTAGAACATTTGATAGAAACATTTCAACGTCATAAAATTTTGGGCTATGGTAATGTAACAATCTGGTCAAAAGCATCTATGATTCAGGGCTAGCCAGCTTAAATGAAGAGGATTTAGAGAATGAAATGCTCGTACGCGATCCAACTCAACGTCAGTTAATAATACAAAGTGTCAAGGCATTGGTACGCTGCGAAGTGAAAAAATCTTTATTCTCATTATCTGTAAGCAAGGAAATAGACAAGAATTGCGTTTCTTTAGTGGTCAGCTTTACTGCAACATTTGAGGGAGCAGTTCAAAGACTGTCTAATTGACTCAGGTGCTTTACGTCGATACAGCTTTATTGGAGAAGGAGGGTTCGGAGCTGTTTATCATGGACTCTGGGGCGGGCAAACAGAAGTTGCCATCAAATCATTCAGATTATCCGGAGTCTGTCGTCGGGGGAGAGAGAAAAGGAAAAAAAACTACGTATCTGATGGTCAAAGCCAAGAAGAAAACCCGCCACCAGCAGCAGCACCTTCACATAATTGTCGCCGTCAGAATTCCGAAAGTTCATTGCTTCCGCGAGTGTCCTCAGCGTCGTTGGATAAACATAATGATGATCTGTCCTCTTGTTCAGAAAAACGAGTCATGGAAACAAAAGAATCAAATAGTGATGAGACTGAAAGACGGAGACAGAGACTCATATTAATGCTCCTCGATCTCGCAGAAGAAGCGAAAGTGCTTATGACTTTACGACATCCAAACGTTGCACGATTTTGGGGAGTCTCTATTGACGATAAACGTCAATGGTTGATTACTCAATATGTTCCAGGAGGATCATTATTTTCATTTATACACTCATCGAGAGGGGATAGTTTACAGACACAATTGATAACTCGTATTTGTTTGGTAAGTCGGGTTCTTTTTAATAGCTTTTTTGAAGGGAGTTTGTAGCGCTATGGCATATGTACATTCTAAGGGTCTATTACATTGTGATCTCAAAAGTCCCAATATCCTGCTTGATCACGCTCTTGAACCAAAAATCTGTGATTTTGGTTTAGCCCTTCATATAGTCGATTCCCAATTAACACCCTCATCACGATCACGAGTTGGGACACCTCAATGGATGGCTCCTGAAGTATTACGAGGGTCAGATTTCACAAGAGCAGCAGATGTATATTCCTTCGGAGTTCTGTTGTGGTAAGACTAAACCCAAAATAATGAGAAAAAATTTTTTTCTTTATAGGGAGATGCTTTCACGACGGATACCTCATAGTCAATTAACGATAAATCAGGTTGTTGCAGCAGTTGGATGGGGACATTTGCGTCTTGGGCTGACTTATCGGTGTGATCCCGTAGTTGAACGCTTAATGCGGGCTTGCCTTGATCGAAGTCCCAAGCGAAGACCAACATTTGAGGATCTTATTCAGGTAAATATAAGTTCATTTAACATTAAAATCTCATTATCCCGGAATAAAAAATAATTTGATGATATGAATTGATTGATTTTTTTCAAACTTGACTTTGTATATTTGATTCTTATATATAATTTATTTTGATTAAGGTTTCTGCTTTTCAAATATAATCTTTTTTCAGGAATTTTCTGTCTTGATGGAAAATCACGATTTAAATGCAAACAAGGCACGACTTTTTAGGAGTGTTCGCGAAACCATAAAGAGAACAGTGAATTCAGTGGAAGGATTCATCTTTGGTCCTCCTTTATGACTTTTTTCATTATCGTTATATATTCTCCTCTACTGACATATAACTTTGAGTATGTATGTTCATCATTGTTTGATACCGGCACCACAATCACAATAACAAACAGTAATACGTTGGAATCGGACTTCGTGGCCTTTATGACACCGTTCAGCACAAGATTCACAACAACCATAAGAAGCCGATGATGTGTTAGTTGAGTTTGAACTGCTTGGACTGCAATATTAATATTTGTAGTGTGTTATACAAATGCACTCTAATTTTACTCACCTCACCAATTTACATGATAAACAATGATACCAAGGTTGCACGACATGTGTAGGTCCAGTTACCTTACAAATGTCATCATCTTCATTTTTACCTCACCCTATAAGTACAAAATCCTGCAGCAACACATTCCTTTACAGCAACATCATGAAAAAGCCACCTTAGATTGATATATAAATAATTTCGATTTGAAATCTCGCTTGCCTGTCATAGATGAATTTTTTTTTTTCGTACTGAAAATAAAGAATTCCATCCCCATTGCATTCCATCTGATTTCCATACAGTACGAGAAATGTCTCGCAGTTTTCCGAAAAATTTATTTTCTTCATCTGAAGACACAGACAAAAAAAAACCACCAAAGGGAGGTCTCTCTGGATGTATTTTCTTCGCCCAAAATTGTACATTATTAGAATCATTATTTGATGATAATTCAATGATGAATTCCTATTAATCTTTTTTTTGCAATTACTTACGATTTGAACAACTTCTTCTGAATGATTGCAAGAAAATTTATGTCTCAATATAATTTTTTCGTTTTTAAATAAATTTGCTAAATCAACTTTCCAAATTATTCTTGCTCCCGATATTTCAAAAACTGATTCATTTTTCGATATCTGATACCATAATTTTTTCCATGGAATAGATTTCTCATTAACTTTATTTTCATTTTTTTCTGAAAAATAATTTTCTGTGTCGCAGGATGTTGTACTACTACTACTCCCGCCCAAACCCTCTATTGAATTTGTTTCATCTGTATACATAATATCTTTGTGCTCTTAGTCTTACCTTCAGTCAAACATTTACAACTAGTGTATTTTGTCGCATTACACATTTCTGCAATTACGGAATCTCGTGTAAGTCCACGCTTCAAAGCAGTTGGAGAAAATAATGGAAACCATTTTAGAAACTGTGGGGATTTTTTCACATACTCAATTCTTCTTGTACTCATTCTTCTTAAAGCAGCTCTGATTCTATAAAGAGCCCATGGACTTGTTTTTGTTTTTCTAAAAAATGAATGAAGAAAAAATTGCCTACGTTTTTAATACCGCTCTATGACGTACCCAAGAGGATGCCCTAAAAATTTGAAGAAATAATTTTATTTTAAATAAAATATTAAAAAGACTATATAATTAATTTAATTAAACCAACCATATTTCTGAATCTGGATGTTCTCTCGACCATTTAACATAAAATCCATGCCAAATACTTGAGTAATTAGTTAAGCGATTTATAACTGTCGATGTAAGACTTATGATAGAAATATCCGTAATAGTTAAATAGGCTGAAATATTCTGCTTGCTAAAATTTCTCTCTCACACAATATTGTAAGCCAGAGATCATCGCAAAATCTATCCTCTTGTGTCATTATTAATAGTCCTAGACACAAAGAATTCATTCTATAGAATGTTGTTATAATTGCAAAATATTTATCAAAAAAAAATTTGTATAATAAGGCTCGAATAAAAAAGATAAGATATAATTCACTTAAATTATTATGCGTATAAGTCAACAAGTTCACAATAAATTCATTTATCATATATGAGATTCAGATCATAAATTCGATTTATACGAAACGATATTGATAGATTCATGTCATGTAATACTTTAAGGATCAGAACATTTAATATAAGATTCTAGTAATTGATTTGATTTATACGAGATCATCATAAGATCATTTTTTTATGAGATGATATAGACGGATTCATTTTGTATGTGCTAATTTTGATAAGTTTATCTTATATGTGACTATGGTGATAGATTCATTTTATTTGCGACTCTAAAATTTGTTTCATTCAGACACAAGTATTTTCAATATATTGTATCTGAAAAAAAAGTTTTGAATACTTCTTTTAAATATGCAATAGCCGAAAGAATTATTTAAAATTAGTTGCAATAAAAAAATAATTTGATGATTTTCAGCTATTCATATAAAACATGTTAGTGTATCAATGTGAAAGAAAAATATCATTTTCAAAAAAAATTTATTTTAATTATTTTTTTCTTGAAGATAGCCGATAAATCTGTTCAATAGATTATTTAAACAAATTTGAGGTTCTCTAATTACCAATAAGATTGTAATTAATTTGATAAGCTACAATATGTCATTATAAGGACCAATATCTGATGATTAAAAAAGAGATTAAAAACAATTTGAAATTAGAACCAGGATTATTGAAACAAAAAAAAAAAAAAAAAAAAAAAAAAAAAAAAAAAAAAAAAAAAAAAAAAAAAAAAAAAAAAAAAAAAAAAAAAAAAAAAAAAAAAAAAAAAACTATTTCAAGAACGGGATTTGCGTTAGAATATCCCCTTTCAAATGTTATGGCCAATTTTTATCAAAAGCCAATTGGGGCTAGAAAAGATATAACCCGTGCTATATGGAATTACGCAAAAAGTCAAAATCTTTGGGATGGACATAAAGTTACATGTGATGATAATTTGCGGCTAATTTTTTGTGTTCCAGATTTCAGTTTTAATGATTTACAAAAACTTTTAAATCCTCATTTTCTTTATAACATAAAACCAGATAATTCAATCAATATTCTCAAAAAAGATATTAATACAAATAGTTTATCAGGAGAAAATAATAATAATACTATTAAAAATTCTTATGACAATAATGAAAAGAGGAAACCTATCGATTTGTTATCTTCTGGTCGCATTGATCAATATAGATCGTCTGCACTTTCAACCATTTTCACGAAAAATAAAGATGTCAGAAAAAATTTGAATGAATCACAGACAATTATAAATAAATCTACTTTGCCAAAATTAAATCAAGATCAACTTGCACCCAAAAACATTTTATCAAAAAATAATTTGATTCACTCAACAAATTATCAACCAAATTGTTTAACTTCTTCAATTAATAAGCTCGAATCTAAAAATGACTTACCACTTTCTAACAATACTTTATACTCAGTAAATCAAAAAAAGATTTTGGAAACTTCTATCAAACAAATCAATTCTTCCTCCTTAAAAATCGATAATCATCTTTTTTATTTTTCGACGATTAAACAAAAACAAGTTAATTTAAATTTTAATTTTCTTGGGACACTTATTATAGAAACTGCATTATATAAACAAAATCTAAATAATTGGCGGAATGACTCGAATTGGATTGGTTGAAAATTTAGAGCCAAATAATATTTATAAATTTAGTTTTTTTAAAAATAATGACGAAGAGGTATTTTTTTTTTTTTTTTTTTTTTTTTTTTTAGAAAACTTCGATAATAAAAAATTTAGAAATGGAGGATGAACAAACTTTATTTCTCATGCAAAGATCAAGTAAGAATAAAAAAAAAAAAATATTATTTATTTAAAGATATTAAGTTTTGGGACTTTGAAGATGTCGTATGTTTTGCAAAAAGTTTCTGTATCCCTGTAAGAATAATTTATTTTTTATATGTTAGAATTTCGCTGAAACGTGCAATCGTCTTCATGTGACTGGTGATGAACTCTGTGACTTGTGTGAAGAAGATTTACGAGGATTAGATATTCAGGTGTAGTAATATTATTACATATAGTCTCAAACACAGTCACCCTTCCTAATTCGTAGAGTACTTAATTCCATATCTTCTTTTAATAATAAAGAGAAATCTCATTCGAAAATATAGAGACCAAATTGCTCCTTAGCTTTACTGAGACAGGGACCTTTTCTCTTGTAAATATGCAGCAATGGTTTCCTACAAATCCTACATTCACATATAATGACCTAAATTCAATACGACCTCCATCTCCTAGAGCTCGACTAATATGTTTTCATGGAGCTGGTTCAGATTCCACAATATTTACAACTAAAGGTAGCGTACGTAGACCTCTCCCAAATCCGCTTCTGGAATATTGCTTGCAGAACAATATTCAGCTATTAACACCACATTTACCAGGTCGAACTTTAAGACTAAAAGAACCACCAATAGAATCTGCAACAGTTGTCGCTGAGACTGTGTTTGAAATTCTAGAACCCATATTATCTCAATCACGTAATGGTTGCAGTACTCCTGACGTCATTCCACTTATAGTTGTTGGTCATTCGATGGGTTGCATTTGTGCTTATGAATTCACATGTCTTCTGCGACATCATCACCTACTTCTGCCAAAACACTTAGCATTTTCCTGTATGGTAGCACCTGATACTAAGCAGAGCGAGAGGCCATGGAGACCAGAAAAGGACATGAATGCGGAGGAGCTAAAAGAAGAGTGCAAAATTTGGGGAATCAATAAAGAGGTTTTTGAAAGAGAAATGTGGAATATGTATGGTCCTATATTAAGAAGTGATTTCAGAATAATCGATTATTATAATTTCTATGAACCTCCAATCTTACGTAGAACATCTACAGCTTGTAGCTCACCCATTAAATCTCCATCATCATCATCATCCTCTCATTTAGATGATACAATAATGCCTTTTCGAGCCCCTTTAAATATACCTACAACATTGTATTTTGCAACTCGTGATAACTGCATACCAAAAGAAAAATCTGTTAAAGATTGGAAGCGTACACTTATCAATGATAACCAGTATGCTTTAGAGATTTTACCGTCTGTCAGTTTAAATGTTGAGGATATTCATGGAGGCCATAATTTCTTCTACGAAGCTGAGTCACGTATTGAATGGATGAAATCTCTTACTCAAATTCTTGACAAAGTCTTAATTGAGGTTGAATACGGATTCTAATTTTTGGCAATATAAAAAAATTTTACACGAAAACTTTTATAATAAGCCTTCTTAAATTACAGAATAATACTCAGAAATCATATAGTGCTATTATTCATCTTTCACATAGATTATGTAGGAGAGAGACTTATTATTATTTTGGACATTGCAATCTTCTCTCTCGATTTACGATTCTCACTCTTATAAGTGGCTCTAACTCTCATTTCTGTGGCTGATTCAGACTTCTCATTCTTATAGGTGGCATAAGCTTCTTACTCTTATGACCAACGTCGGCTTCTTTGTGGCTGACATAGAATGCTCTTATAACTGTCTTTAACTCTTGTCTTTATGGCTGATTTAAGCTTCTCCCTCTTATGGGTGACTTAAACTTTTATTGAGCTTTAAACTTAAAATATTAATAATTTAATCCTTTTTCGCTTTAGTTTCTTTGTAAGTTGAGCATATCAATATTGGAAATCAAATTTTTATAAAATCATAAATTAAAAGCATAACTAATAATTTTTTACAGATTTTCATTAAATTTTGTTTTAAAAAAATTTTTAGAAAGTTATCAAATATTTTCAATTAGAAATTTACTTAATTCACATTTTTTAGATTTCATTTTGGCTATCCATTCTCTTATATGATTTTTTTCTTGTCCATGTTGCATGACTAAGTCCCAAAGAGTTATCACATCTTCATTATTCCCTGTTAATTTATTCTTTTTTAATAAACTTGAAAAAGGCGGGAGTTCTTCTTGGTCAAGTAATGTAAATATTATACCATGTTTTCCAGCTCGAGCAGTCCGACCCGCACGATGAACATATGAACGAATATTTTTGGGAGAGTCGAAATTGATAACGACATTCAAAGTAGGTAAATCTAGACCTCGAGCAAGAACATCTGAGCAGACAAGTATATCAATTTCATTTGATTTTCCACTATGAATGGTTCCGAATCGTGACACAACATTGGTTCTTTCTTTCTGGGAAAGACTGGATGAAAAAGTTTCTACATTAAGATTTAAGGGAGAGCTGGATGACAAAATCACATTTTCGTCAATTGTCGTCTTATCCATTAGAAGGGGAGTTACATTATCAGGGTAGCAATCTACAGTACTCGATGAAAAATAAAGTGTGAGCAACTTTGATAAGTTTCTTACGCTATGTTTGCTGCCACAAAATACAACTGTCTTAATTCTCTTTGCAATTTCATTTTTTTTATGCTTTTTCATGGGGGGGGAGTTTGAAGGAACGATTTTTTTGTTTTCGTTTGAGATGTACAATTGGTGCAAGAGATAAAGAAGAGTTAAATTCTTATTTGCGAATTTGGGACTTAGAATGAAGTATTGGCGTAGTTCAAGTGGAAGACTGTATGTGCCTTCGAATTCGGATGTGAGAAAAAATATAGCTCGAGAAAGTCCCAAAATATTTAGTTTTTCAGGATTTTGGGTCATTGTAGCAGAAGCAATTACTTTCCGTGGAGAACTTCTACATCGATTAATCAGTATATTCAATTGCTGTATCCATGCAGAGTACGCCTGTTCCATCAATTTATCGGCCTCATCTAGAACAATCCATTGTGTCATTCTCCATATGTCGTCGTCCTCAGGTGGTTCTGATAATGCATTTGCACAAAGCTCATTTATTACAGCCGCAGACGATACCGAATATTCCCCCTGATAGTGCTCGACAAATCGACCCGGCGTCGCAATCACAATGTTACTCATTGGGACATCATTATCCTTGCCGCGAAGATCTGCCACCTCGACGGAAAAGGGTTTGTTAGCTGCAAGTGAGGTTACACGTATACTTGGAGATTCGGAACAAAACACCGAAAATACTTTTAATATCTGGTTTACTAATTCTCGTGTAGGCGCTATAATTATCGCTCGAATCGCTGATATAGGATTATAAAGTAAAGAAGAGATTATTGGTATGACATAACAGAGTGTTTTTCCCTGACCAGTTGGTGCAGTCACTACAATATCGCTCGAATTAGGAGACGTTAAATCAAAAATAGACAGTTGAGATATAAGCGGTAATACAGCCCGTTGGATTGAAGTTAAGTGTTTAAATCTGAGTTTTTTTTTGAAAATCTGGTAAATTTTACGATGATATAGACTTTTAAGAATTTCCCTTGCGTCGCCGTCAGCGGGACCATTTTTCAACAGTTTTGATTTTTTTTTTGAATCGAGTTGAGATTCAGGAGGAAGTATCACATATCGGAAGGCCCAATGGCTAATAGCATCATTTTTTTTTGTCATTAATTTTTATAATCTCTAGCTCCCGACCTCTGATGTGGACCAGAAGTCCCTGCACCAGATGGTCCGCCGCAAACTTGTGTTTGAGAAGAAGGCTAACTCGTAGAGATAGTAATTTCAGGAGGACGTTTCAAATATCGGCTTTGAGCAATCGTAATTTCAGTAGATGTCGGCACCCGCCACTACGACGACGATTGAGGTAAGAGTGTCAATCAAGACAACTGGTATATATCAGGTTACTCCTTTTGCAAGTGAAGAGGAAGGAGAACTTTTCAATATAAAAGAAAGTCGAGTTGTAGAACACCCAAGTGGTCAGAAAGTCCTACTAGATGGCGTAACGGAGATAGATGATGTTACAGTCGCAGCTTGTTTTGCCACAGTGAGCTATAATGTAATTTAACGAATATCATATATCAGAATGAAGTCGCGATGCTTGCAAAGATACGGAATTTAAATAACTGTGACACAATATCATCTAATACTAGTTTGACTCGTTCAGTGACTGGCAATGGTTGTGTATTGTCTGACTTTGGCTTCGATGATGATGAGGTTTGGCACAGAGAAATTTATTTGATTTTTCAGAGTAGCAGTAGTGACAGTTCTGAGATTGATATTAATGCAAACGATATCATAGAAGATACTTGCGAAAATCAAGAAGTCGAAATACAAGCTAACATTGTTGCTATTGATTCTTATCACGGTGTGAAGGTATGGCTTTCTTTTATGAAATATTTTTTTTAATTATTTGTTTCATTATTTACAACCTTTTTTTTTTATTTTTCTTTTTCCCTTATTATTCATAAATGTTTATACTTTTTTCTCCTATTTATATATTTTTCTTCTATTTATATTTTTGTTTATAATTGTAATTTATTATAGATTTTTTATATTCTGGTTTTTTTTTATTCAATTTTTTAATCAATTTATTTTTTTCTATCTTAATTTTTTCTGAACTTTCCTCCATTATATTCAATATCTCTTTGTTTCTGATTTTTTTCTCGTTTTAATTTATTTTTTTATTTTCTTTTTTTCTCAAGGCCATCGTCATACCGAATCTTCCAACTTCTGCTTCACATAACATAGAAGAAATAGGAATTGTCCATTCCAAAGTTGGGGAGAATTTGTTAGTTCAAGCAGCTAAAGTAAGCAGACGATATTAATTAAAAAATCAGGGCAGTCGTACTTTGGATTTAGGCTCAGTCATATGTACCATAAACCGTACAATACTTGGGCCTATATCTGATACCTTCGGGCCCGTAACAAAGCCGTTATATGTCGTATGCATGAAAAATGATACGTCAATAGTAGCAGTTGTAAGAAACAAGAAAAGTTTATTTTCAGAATGATAATGTATATGTCGACCTTGCAAGTGCAAGCTTTATTACAGAGGCAAACAGTCAAAAGTTGCCAGATTATCTTGGAGGGTGGGTTAGAAAACTGTGTCTGACTTCTACTAAAACCAGGTCTTTTTTCTGTGATAAAAATTCCACAACTGATGATGAAGACGAAGAAGATGTTCCAAAATCATCAGGCTTTAATATTGAAACGAATAAATCGGCAAAACTGTCAAAAAATACAACTCATCATCAAAAAACTGTCAGTTTGAATAAACGCCATATTGATAATGGTCATCATAAAAGGGATCTTATCCATAGAACGACACACCCATTATCAAGATCGTCTCAAAAACTTTCCTCCTCTACTGTTTTTCCCTCAAACTCCCATAATGTTATTATTGATTCACCTGTTCCTCCCGTTCATTACTCAGCTAATACCTATACTCCTCCAATCAACTTACAACCCTCGTTTCTGAATTGTGCGCCCCCCTCTGGTTTCCCATCTGCATCTTCTTGGAGTTTCTCTAATAACGCTACCTTTTTGGCACATGATTCAGTAAAAAGACAACAGCAATATCAACCCCCACTACCGCCCTATCTTCAATCTCCACAGCAGTAAGTGAAAAAAATAATAATATTTTTTTTCGTTTCCAGGAATCTCGCCCAAATACATTGCCACTATGATAGTGGTTATTGTCAAAATCATGTTAGTGCGTTACAAGAACCATATGCTCAACAAAGTTGGTTGTTACCTCAACACAATTATTATCATTCCTCCTTATATTCCAACTCTACACATCAAAGTAGTAGTTATGAACAAAATGTTACGTGTCAAAGACGTCAAAACTCAACGACAGGAAATTATTATCAATCTGATAATAAGCAAACCGTACCACCTCCACCGCCTCCATCTTTAAAGTGAGAGCTGGCTTTATTTCTAATGTTTTATTATTGCTGATCCTAAACCAAAATTAGATTCTTCTTTACGCAACATTTTAAGAACCGTATCTGCCGTTCTAAATTTGTTTTCAGCAAAAGCAATCTGAGAAAGACTCAAAAAAAAAATCATTTTTTCTCACTTCTTTTTCCATGCTTCTTTTTCTTGCTTTAGATTGTTCCGCAATAGCAATTTCCATTGCCTGTAGTTTATTGGTATTCAAAATATTTTTCTTTGTTAATTCCAATTTTTGAGCGAGTAAATCTTCAAGCTCAGGATTCTGATATATGAATTATTTATTTTCTTTCTACCTGTGCATAAGTTCCAGCATCTCTAGCAGAAGCTGCAATACCTCCTTCACAAATAGTTTTTTGAGTCTCAATATTCATTCGTAATTCATCTCTTAATCTGAATGGAGTTTTTTTTTCACACGTATATACCTCAATAACATAAGACCGCGCTCTGGACATTCAATTGTGATTTGTCGTATAAGTTCATCTAATATTGATTCAAATTTAACATCATACCCAGAGCCTCAAAAAATAACATTTCTCTTTTGGGACATATAGGTTTAACTCGAGAATTACTGGATATCAATAAGCGATCCAAATCTTCTTCAAGTTTCAAGACATCATTCCTAGATGAAGGAGTTCGATTTACAATCTAAAAAAACAAATTTTCTTAAAAAAAATTACCTGAGTAAGATTTTGGTCTTCAATAATTGGCTTAAACATTAAATCCAGTAACTCATCTATAGATGGAGTTTTTCCACTCATTCCATCTGCATTTATTTTTTTTACAATAACAAATCTTTTTTTAAATCTTCTTCTCAATAACAAATCTTTTTTTTCAATTTAATTTTTATTATTACCCAATGTATCGCAAGATTTTTCACATAGTGGTGCGGGTACGGTTACTCTTCGTTGCTGTTTCACAACTGAAGTGCTAAGAACAGGAGCTGCGCCTATCTCGCTGGTTATCTCAACATTGACGGGTTCTTGCTTAACAACATCGTTTGGAAGTGTAACATACTTCAGCTGAGAAATATATAGATATGTGCATGAATATTGCTTTCAGTAGCTCAGAACTGACCAGATGGTATGGGCCTTTTGAAACATCGTCATGTGAAATTTGCATTACAAGTAATTGAATAGTGGCGATTACAAGTTTGCAAATCGATTTCGCGTGACATGGACCACTCATGAGCCCGATTTTAAAGAAAATAGGTTCATATTGAATTTGTTCAGACAATTTTTTCATGTTGATTCTAACTTTTTGCCTTTGCTGAATTCTGAACTGTGAATTTCATATAATGATGTTGCACAATTTAGCAATCTTTTGCTTTCGGCGTGAATACTCATGAAATATGAAAATTGGGTGTTTATACAAACTTGCTGCTCCCGCTCACCGATACATATCAGGTATATTTTGAACTGTTGTTACCTTTACAAAAGTGCGCTTGTGTAATGAGAACTTGTTTGCTGAAGGAAAGTTGATTGCTTAAGCCGCTGGAGGTTTATCATACGATCGGGATTCATGAAAACATGCAACAGTACTGTACCTGATGGTTTGCAGCGGTTTGATAGATGCTTGTTTGGCAAGTATTCATCCATTACTCGAAGGTTGGCTGGAACCAATATCTGGGAAACAGATTGATGTTTCCGGATTATTGCTTGGCAGATTAAGTATTCAGAATATTCAAATAAGACAAAAAGTTATTGATTTGATACCTTTGCCATTAGATTTACAATTCAGTTTTGTTGGAAATGTAGACATACATATCTCGTTATGGAGTTTATCTGGTCCAAAAGTTACGATAAAAATAAAAAATGTTATTCTTGTTGTCTCTTCCAAGACACCATCAGCTTGGGATAAATCTGAATTCAAAAATACATACTTTAATAGAAAAGCAGCTGAACTTGCCAAACATGAATTAGGATGCATGATAAATCCATTAGAGGTATTTATGATTTTATGCTATTTGGAACCCAGGGAGGGTTTTTATGGAATTTTGCCATGAATGTTGCTCGTAATGTTAAAGTTGAAATGAGGCAAATTCATGTAATCGTTGAAGACAATTTTACAAGACGACCTATTCCTTTTTCTATAGGTAAAAAAAAAAAATACAAAAAATACAAAAAAAAAAATAAAAAAAAATATAAAAAAAATAGAAAAAAAAATTTTTAAAAAAAATAGAAAAAAAAATTATAAAAAAAATATAATTAAGATGAATGTTATTTATATTGCTCAAATATTATTAAGAAAAATATTATTAATTTTTTGTAGGCGTCATGATTGAAAAAATAAGTTTAAATGAAAAAGAAAATTGTGATGTTATACCACTAGATAAGGAAAATGTTTCCAAAATAAATAGCATTTTATATTACTCAATTACTATTCAAGGATTACGACCATATATAGATACTAAACGTAAATTAAACTATAAAAATCAAATACAGCCAATTTGTAGTTTAGTAGAACAAGAATCGATTAAAAGAAAATTTAGTTCTAATAAAGAAGACGAGATGACAAAACCAACCGGATTTGTTGAAAAATTAAAACAATCATGGGTTGGAAAAAATATTTTTGGTTTTAAATCTGATGATCTCAAAAATGAAGAAATTTTTAATAATGATATTTTTGACGAAAAATGTTCTAATAATTTTTGTGAAGATACAATTCCTAATTATGAAATATTCAAAATGGACGGAAGATATTCATTTATTGAGATAATTAAACCTTATTGTTATTTAATGATGTATGATTTTGATATAAAAATATGGAAAGAAGATGCACAAAAAAATGATTTTAATTCTACTGATTATTTTTGGAAAATTAATTCTGATAAGTTAAAAGATTTTTTTCATATTTTAGAAAATACTTTCCATGCTTATCATGAATTCCTAATGCCCCTTACAACAGTGAATATGAATTTATGTATATCAAGTGTCCCAATTCGAGTTATAACAAAAATAGATCAATTTTGGGAAATTCATGGAAAAGTAAAAAAAAAAAAAAAAAAATTTTTTTTTTTTTTTCAGGATTCAATCTTTCCAGAATCTTCAGAAGAATTACAACCGTGCGTTCAATTATCTATTTCATTAAGTAATATTCGAGTATCTATAAATTGCGATCAATTCTTGTGTGCTCTAAAATGGGTAGATTTAAATTGTAACTTATACAGTAAGCTTAAGTATAATAAATATTTTAAAAGTAATTACAATTATTATTTTTATATAATAATTATATTAATTATTTTATATTGTTTGATTAAAATTATATTATAAAAATAGGTTTTATTAAAAAAAAAAATTAGTAAAATAAATATTATTAGGCCAATGGGCAGCTGGAATAATTTCTCGATGCGAAGTAGCGATACCAAATTTGAATGATGAAGAATCGTATATGTCATGTTGGGGTACATATATCCTTGAGGGTCTTAATGTAAAAAAAGATGTTCTTAAATGGTGTCGTGATTTTGAAAAAAAGTATTCAATTACAAGTATAATGTCAGTCAATTATTTAAAAAGCATACTATTAGGCGAATAAGAATGAAGGTTATAAAATCACTGGCAAATTTACATGTTTCAATAAATTCATCAGTTTTAGGTAGTTTTATAAAAAAAAAAAAAAATTTTTTTTCAAGAATCTTATTTGAAAAATAATCAACTTGATTCTGTAGCAAGTATAGCTGCTGTTGCTAATGAATTATCAAAAAATTGGATAAGGTAATCATTTTTTTTTTTTTTAATTTTTTTTTTTAGATCAGCTAATAATCTTATACAGTTACAAAAAATAAGACTTGATCTTTTTGAAAGAATTATATATATAAAATTAATAATAATAAATTTTCACTTGAATATCTCATTACCTAGTAGGTGTTTCATTGAAATTTAATTTTGAAAGTAGTAAAAATAAATCAACAAAAAATTTTAATCGCTCTTCAATATTGTGACATTAAAATTCAGTGTCATCGTAATAAAAGTTTAAGATTTGATTTACATTTATTTCCTTTTTCAATAATACATTCATCTTCAAAATATTCACCAACTTGGACATATATTGATAATTCAGAATTTCATGTAAAAACCAAAAAAAAATAATTTTTTCTTCTTAGGATGAATTTATATTACCAGATTGTTTAAGAGTTTCAGACAAAAAAATTCAGCAATTAATTTTATCGTTAAGTCAGCCTTTAAAGAATAAAAATAAATTGAATGAAGATATAAGACCAAAAGGATTATTTGCAACAGGTAAAAAGTTTTATAAATTTTATTAATTAGTTTTTAAAAATGATAAAGAAGAATTTGAAAATATAAATATAATAAAATCACAAATACCAGCATTATCTTTAAGTTTTGCAATACTTGGTGAATTTTCAGCAAAATTATCTGATTTATGGATGAGAATAACTATTGAAGGAAATTTAACAATTTTTCTATCACCTTATCTTTTAATTAATTTAATTGGAATTTTAACTCCATTTATAATTGATTTATTATCATGCGATATTTCTTCATTATATTTAATTGCGGTACTCACCATTTATTATTTTTAATCCTTAGTGTAAATCACCATTGAATGCAGGTATAGCATTCACAAATACAAATTTATTTTCTAAATCTCCAATTTATGATATTGAATTCTCATTAAAAGCTCCTTTCAATTTAATTATACCTCATATCGATCCTTTTGAACCCGTATGCTCATTATAGAAAAAATTTTTTTTTTTTAGATATGTCCCAGTTGGATTTTTTGTTTGAGAAATATTAAATTGAAAAATAATTTTATAGAACAAAATATTTTATTATTATCTCAAGTTTATTCATTAGAGTAAGAAATTCAAAATTTTTTTTTTTCAAAATCAAAGAATTTCAGAATTAGAAATTTTAAGAGTTATAGATAATCAAATATATTTAAAAGATATTAAAATTTATTTGGGACATTCAAATATTACTGAATTAACATCATATCCAGATATTTTAATAAATAATAATTTAGAAAAAGAATTAGTTGAGAACACAACTATGTCAAATTTATTAGAATCATTAAATTTAAATGAATTGAGTTTAATTTTAAATTATTCGCAAAATAATTCTACAATAAAAAATATTCATGTAAGAGACTTAAATTAAAAATTTTTTTTCAGGTTGATATCATAATTCCATCAATTGAATTGAATATACTTGAATCTGATATTACTACAATAAAAAATATTATTGAAGAAATTATAATAAAACATAATTTTTTTTATGATCAACTAATGACTGCATTAATTTGTAAAAATTGTTATAAAAAAATTAGAGAATATTTAATTAAAGCAACGGAAAAATTACCAGGTAGTTTTAATTCTTATATTTAAATTTTTTTTTTTCAAGATAATTTTGAATCAAAAATAACAGATTTGGGACAAAATTGTCCTCTAATAATTCCTTATAAATTAGATAATAATAATGATGATATATTTAATCATATTGATAGAAAAATAGAAAAATATTCTTCGTCTACTACTGGTTCAGAAAATAATAATATTATAAATATAAAAATATCAAACAATGAAATAAAAGATTTTATATTACATTTATTTATAGATTCTATAAATATAAATATATGCTCAGCTATAAATCCGGTTGATTATCATAAATTAGTAAATATTAAAAAATTAAAAAAAAAAAAAGTTTTTTATGGATTTAATAAAGAAGATTATAATTTAAATTTGATAACTTTAAGTATACAAAATATATGGTTGTGGATTAATAATTCTTATGAAATTAATTTTTGTTTGGGAGATTTGTTTATTTTTGATTCTCTTGGATGTGCACCTAAGCAACTTGGTAGTCTTATTTATGCATCAGAAAAAAAAAATTATAAAATTAAAGAAGAATTTTTAATCAATAAAAAAAATTTATTTAATTGTCAATTTCCATTAATTGAAAATATAATTCAAAATTATAATCCTCATATTTTAATTCAATATAATGGTGATATGAAAGAATATCATTCTTTAAATATAACTGTCCCAAAAATATTTATTGAGTTTTCATGGGAAGTTTTTGATGAAATATCTCGTTGGTTAGCTCATATGTTATCATCAAATAAAAAAAATAATAATAATAATATTATTAATAATAATAATAATATTATTAATAATAATAATATTAATAATAATAATAATAATAATAATAATAATAATATATTAAGTGATAATATATTAAATAATATATTAATTCCAGAAAAATATTTAGATATTGCAGTAGAGCAACAACAAGAAATATTGGATATTAATTTTCAGAATTATTTTTTAAACTCAAAAAATAAGAAAATTTATTCTTCAAAACCAAAAATAAATATAAATTTTAAAATAATATATATTGAAATAATTATAATTGTAGGCCCTGCATGGTTTCCTTCAATTGAATGTCGAATATCAAAAGAACATAATTTTTTGTGTCAAAATCCTGATTTTTCATACGAATTTTCAAAATCTTTAAAAATGCAATATTCACCATGTTTTATCTTCACAACAAGTCTATTTGGGACTTTTACAACTTTTTATAATATTAAAAAAGAAATAAACAATAAAAAAAAAACTATAAACAATTCAGAAAGTCAAAGCACAGCATCTTCAATAGCAAAATCAGAAATAAAATTAGAAGAAAAATTAGAAACAGATTCAGATATAGAATTAAAAGAAATATTAGAATCAAAAACATCATCTGGATTAGAAGATGAAAAAATAATAAATAAATTTAATTTAAATTTAAAAAATAATACGTATTTTATGGAAACATATAAATTATATAATAATATACTAAAATATTATGAAAACATAAAAAAAAAAAAAAAAAAAAATATTTATAATCAGAAAAATTATAGGTTACATTAAAATTTGGATTACCGGAAAAAGAAATGTTACAACAACAATTGATAAATGTAATTGAGCCATTTAGAATTTCATTAAATATTGATTCACAATTACCTAATCTTAAAGGATTATGTGAAAGATTTTCTGGTTTTACTGCAATGGTATTTTGAATTTTTTTTTCATAATTTAATTAGGATAGTTCTTATATAAAAAAAAATTTTGTTTTTTTAGTAGAAGAATCAATTTATGATTATATTAATTTAAATTTAAAAATTGATCCGATAATTTTACATGCAGATTCAAAAATATTATCAGCTATAATTATTTGTATGACATTATTAAACAATTTTATAAATTCACAAAATTCGTATTGGTTATTTTTTTTTGATAATTCAACATTATATAAAGGAAGTGGTGAATATAAAGATTTAATATCTGAGAATAATAATTATGTTAATAATAAATTTAAAAAAAAAAAATCAAAAAAATTGAAAAGAATATCAGAATCAGAATCAGAATTAGAAACAGATGTATCAATTTTTTCAGAAAATTCAATAGAATTAAAAAAAAAAAAAAAAGAAGATTATTTATATATTAATATTTCTGATGCATGGAAAAAAATAAATAATAATGAAATTTATAATTATAATGATTTATTTATTAATTTTGTTGAAACAACCAAAGTTACTATAAAAATTGAATTTTCAGCATTATTAATACAACTAATTAATGAAAATATAACGGATAAATCATCAAAAGAGTCATTCAATTTATTTATTGGCGAAAGTTTTAATTTAATTATATTAAATCCAATTAATAAAATAAAATCATGGGAATTCAAAAACGATATACCATGGTGGTTGAAATTTAATAGTCCAGAAGATTTATTCCTAGGATCAGATTATTCAGATCAATCTTTAATATCAAATTCATTTACACGTATTGATGAATCACCATTTAAGGTGGCACCACGTCAAAAACATGGCTTGGTTGATGTCTTTAAAAAATTATATCAAAGATTTCGTCATAATCTAGATGATCGTCGTTTATGTGATGAAGATTATACACAAAAAGTGATTATTGGTGATGCACGAAACATAAATTGGGAAATAAATCAAAAAAAGTCTGTATGGTTAACATGTGAATTGACTTTATCAATTTATTTAACATTTTTTAACAGATTAGAACATGTTCCAGAGGTTTTATTAGAACCTATAGATGTTTTATTTGTTTGTAATAAAGAAAATCCAAATAATGAGACGCCTTTAAATATAAGCTGTAACTTAAGTTGGATAAATATTTCATTGAATGTCGCATTATTCGAGGCTATTTTATCATATATATTAAAAATAATTAATGCTTTACAAATGCATTGGATAAATTATAAATTACCGTTAATTAAAGAATTACTATCTTCACCATTATTAATTACAAATTCTCCTTTAACTTTAAATCTTAAAACGACATCAAATAAAACAACAACATCAAATAAATTGACATCTGATAAAGTTTTACAATTAATTCCTGATGTATATGAAGGTTCTTTTTATATACAATATTGTTATAAAAATATAAGTATTGTCTTAAGAAAATCAGATCGTTTTGATTGTCTTATTGCTTTATTACCTCTACTAAATGATTCATTTTTAAATCTGGGTTTTAATGAAAAATTTTTTAGTAAATCAAATAGTCAAATTCATGCTATGCCACTTGAATCTACAAATGCTGCTGAATATTATGTAAGTTATTTTTTTTTTTTTTTTTTCTTATTTTTTTTTAGAAATTATGTAAAGCTGCTGATATTTTGTCAGCTCCCTCTGTTTATATAAATACTTCGGAAGAACATTCAGAAAGTGCGACTATAAAGTTAATCAATGATTTGGGACAACCTATATCTTTGTACATAGGTAATGTTTTTTTTTTTTTTAAATTTTTCTTCTCAGCATCAAATAATGAAGGAAATTGGCAGCTATTGAATTCACAAATTGTATTTGGGTTTTCACCACAGTCTAAATCAGAAATATTTCGTATTAGATTAATATTATCTAATGCAATATATGAAATATCTTCAAGTTCTATTTGCTTACAAGAACGAAATTTTGTTACTATTGGTTTAAGATTACCCTCAGAACAAAATTCTTTTAATGATGGTACACCTGAATCTTCTTCAAATCGATTATCAAATAATGAAAATGAAGAAATCTCTCAATTTTTAATTCGTTCACATGCATATTTATTAGTACGTACTTGTGAACATTTTGGGACAGATAATTTTTTAAGAAAAGAAATACGATTAAGTTCAACTATTATTCTTAAACAACGTACAACTTCTCAATTATTAATTACAATAAAACAACAAAAATACAGTTTGAATATGTTAACAATACCACCAGATCCAACACCATTTTGTATCAATGATTACAATCTAAATAAACAAAAAGAAAGAAATACAAAACGTCGTAAAAGTTTAAGACTTAAAAAAATGGGTTCAATGAAAAATGAAATTAATTATGAAATTAAACCTATAGGTTTTATTGATTCTGGTTAGAATACATATATCTATTCTTAAATAATTAGGTCAAGACATTAATGATGAATTATCAAATAAATCAAATCAAGAAAAAGTACAATTCTTAAATCTTTTATCTTATAAAGAAATAACTGTACCTTTATTTTGGACAATTACAACTAATTCTGTATTATATGCATATCTTTTGGATAAAGGTGAACAAAGGTAGAATAAAATTATTAATAAAAAAATTTTTTTTCAGTCCATTTTCAAAATTGGAACCAACCTCAAATACAATTATTTATGATTTATTAGAAATTCCAGATTTACAATTAGTACCAATAATTACGGTAAAAATTTTTTTCTATTTTTTTTTTTTTGATAGGGACGTACTTGGCAACGAATGCTTGATTATCCATTAACATCTGATCCAGAATTATTACAATTAGATAATCAAATGGAACCTTTAGAATTGCACTTTAATTTTAAAAATTCTTCAATTAAACTAGTATCTTCAATAATAATTATAACCCCTACAACATATAATGGTAGGATATTTTTTTTTTTTTTTGATTTTTAGTGAATGATCGTGCTTTTGAAATAGTGATAGAAATTCCTTGGGAGATTTGTAACAGGACACCAAGTTTATTATTAATACAACGAAAAGAAACTAAATTGTGGTCATCAAAAAAATCAATTACAAAAAATCATGATGTTATTAACAATTTTCTTGAAAATTGTTTGGATGATATATCAATTCCAAAAGGAACATCAATTGATTTTACAGAAAGTACATCTGAAATTCAATTTTCTATAAATGATTTTGTTTCTATTCCAATATCTATAAGTACAAATTTAAGCAATAATATTGTAAGTAATTATTAATAAATATTAATAGAGTTCTCGAACTATTATATTTACAAAAAACAATTTTAAAAAAAATCAAATTAACAATCCAAGGGATTTTTTTTTACATGATAATGATTCAATTCAAAATTCATTATCAAATAATTCATCTTCAAATAATAAACAAAATAATCAACCAACAATTTTAGTAAGATTTTTATATCATTTATTTTTATTCAATATTTTTTTTACAATTTTTTTAATATTATTTTTGAAATTTTTCTATCAGGAAGCATATTTTTCGGAAAAAATACAATTATTTTCAAATGATAGAACACCCGAAAAACAGATCAATTTAAAATTGCATGCTGAAATAGTTCAAAGATCAGACATAACAAACAATTCAGGCTATGAAAGATTATGTAGAATGTCATGCAAAACATTGGCAAGAAGTTTAATATTGTATCCGGAAGCTTGGGCTATTAATCGTTTAGATTATCCAGTCATTCTAGGAAATAGACACGGTTCAATACAATTACAGTCATATAAAATAAATATGGTTTCATATGACATAGCTGCATCTCAATTATATTTATCACTGCCAATAAATAGTATTTCAAAAATTCCTTTTATCTCTTTTTATTCTCGTTTACCACAAGAAGTTGGAGTACTACAACGACTTGGAGGTAAATTACCTTTCTCCAGTTCTTTCAAGGTACATTTAAATTGATTTTATTCTCTTTTCTAGTTAAGTGATTTGACTAATGAAGATGTCTTTGTTACAAAGAATGATTTATCTCCACAGCTTTGGTACGTAGCAGCAATGTCAAAGGCACCACCTCCTTATTTAAGAACAACTGTAGTTCAAATATGTCCTGCATTTATTCTTGTTAATGATAAAACAGAAACATTATGGGTTCGAGAAGAACCTGAAGAATCAATTTTGGGAATTACTCATGCCGTTTTAGTTCCTTACTTTAAGCTTGATGCAAAATCAAGAACTGAATTTCATCCACAAATATCACGAAAACATTTGAAATTACAAATTTCTGGTATGCCAGAAGTAGGTCAGTTTTTTCATAAAGTTTTAAAACCCGCTATACAAAGAGTTCCTGGAAATAAATTTATATCAAATGAAACTACAAGGTAATATTGTTTTTAAATTTTATATTATAGAGATGCTCATCTTTGGTCTTTACCTTTTTCTGCAAGTCACCCATGTACAAGACAAGTACGACATCCACAGGCGGGAGTTAATGCTCATAGTATAACTGACTATTGTACCACGGAGGTAAAGTATTAATTTTTTTTTTTTTTATAATTTTTATTTCTACAATTTTCAAAATTAGTTTTCAGTTTTTAATTTTAAAAGTCCTTTTCTGATGCAGATTGAAGTTACTATATATAATGGTATTCGATTTGTAAGATTTGTAGCAGCAGGAGTCCCAAATTTTCAATTATTGAATTTATCTTCTTTGAATCTGGGAATCAGTCAATTGAAAGTACCGGGGCCTTTTGAAATTCTAATGTCTGCCTTAGAGAATGGTGATACAAAATCTGAAGCAGCTACAGGAACATCATTGGAAAGTTATTCAATACCCTTTACATTTTATTCAGAAAAACAAGCCCATAAATTGTCTATCTGGATTGCCCCAGATCCTCCAATAGAAGAAATTATGCAAGCAAATTATTCCTCATTTTTATCCGAAATTGAAGATGAAAAATTGAATAACAGCATTCAGAATCAATGTGATTTATCCTTATCGGAGAAACAAGCATCATCTTCATCTAAGGGCGGCATTAATTTAGTAGCTATTGAAGAAGCTAGAAAAAAATTGACTGTTAAGTCACAAAATCAGGAAATAACAATGGGACATTCATTTTCAAAACCTTCTCTTATTTCTTTCCCGTCTCAAAATAATATAAGTGTTATAACAAATGAAAAAACATCACCCCATAGAATCACGTTATCTCTGGAGAAACGTAAAAAGCATGAAACGGATATGAAATTCTGGGGTTTATTTAAAGATTCTTGGTCTCGATCAATTGATTTATCTCATCATTTTAGAAAAATGGCCCGTACAAATTTAAATAAAAATTTGTATAAAGTGCTTTTACAACTACCATATCCTTATTCAGAAAATTCTAATACGACAAATAATCATTTTTCAGCCATACTCGTTTCCTTGAAAATAAGATCAGGAACACGTTGGGTTATATTTTCAGATTTAAAAAAAAGAAAATCTGAGAATTTGGAAGATCTACAGATGATATTAAATCCTTATAATAGAAAATTAAATGCAATTTCACTTTACTTAAAAGCACATAGTGATTTAGAAGCTTTAACAGAATTAGTTTCCTGCATCAAATACAATCCCTTGGAACTGAAAGAATTGGCTTCTATTTATCATTTCGGACATATCTCAATTAGAAAAATTTTAAGAAAAAAATTAATTGATGAATGTGGTATAAATATTAAATCAATAAATAAAGAATTAATAAAGAGACCAATTATCAAATTAAAGAGTACAGAAAAAAAAATGGAATTACATGAACAACAACTAAATACCAATAAATTAAAACCACATAAAGAACAAATTGATGATACATATAGATGGTCTGATCCAATATCATCTAAATCATCATCATCAACATCATCATTATATAATATTTCATCCGATAAAAATATTTTGAACTTGGCTATCAATATTAGTGGAATAGGTTTAAGTTTGAATACATCTATACCTAATGAATTATTATATGCTGTTATTATTAGAACAACTATATTTTTGGATTTGGGACATGAACATGCAAAATTAAATGTATCAATTGGTTGGTTACAGATAGATGATCCTTCGATACAAACCTTTTTTCCAACAATTTTAAGACCTATTACTAATTCGTATACTAAAAGAAAAGCTAAAAAAATATTTAAAAATAAGAATAATAATTCACAAATTCCAAAATCATATTATACTAATGTTATTCAATCATCATTGGAACCATTCGGAGTAACAAATGAATTTTCAACATTGAAAATATTACTTAAAATGAGATTGACAGAACAAAAAGCATTAAATTGTGGATTAACTGAAATATCGAAATTTGTTATTAAAATGTCACCATTAAGCTTAAATATTGATATACGTTTTATAAGATTAATATTATTATGGTTTGATGAATTTTTACAGAGATGCAATTTTGAAGAATTAATTAAAAAATCTAATAATCAATTAGATTCTTCTTGGGATAGTTTACAAACTTCAGCAACTAATTTATTTGATAATAATCAATTAATACAAAATTATGGTCCAATACAAAAACTATATATTAATTTATTAGATATTGGAGAAATAAATATTATTATTAATATAAGAAATACACTAACCGAAATTTTAAATAAATCTCAAAATAATAATAATTTTAATTTTTCTGCTGAGATATTGGGACCAGATTTCACAGAATCTATAGATGAACTTAATCATAAAACGCCTCATACTGAAATTGTACGTACAATTATTTCTAAATTACAATGCATTGCTTCTATTAAGTAAGAAGAATAAAATTTTTTTTTTTTTTTTTTTTTTTAGTGATGCAAATTTTATACTTTCAAGACAATGTGTACGTGATTTATGTGGCCCTCCAATTCAACTGGGAAAAGCTATAATAACATTATATATTATACCTGTGAGGAAAAAAATAAAAAAATTTTTTCTAAGGCAATTTTACAATTGAATAAAAATCTATGGGCTTTTAATGTAATAGGGAATCCTTTAATGGTTGCAAGACATGTAACTTCTGGAATATCAGATGGTTTTAAAGTAATAAAAAAAATCAAAATTTTCTTTTACAGGAAATTAATTTAGGTGTTCAACAATTATTTTGGAATTCACAATTTTTAAGTTTTAAAAATTTATTATTAAAACAACCACCTATATTAATATTATCAGGAATTAGATGTCTTGGAGCTCTTTCTTGTGGTTTTATTATTGGAATGCTTGATTGTTTAACACGTTGTTCTGGTAGTTGGTTTGCAATATGCAATAATATTTCACGTAATACAGGTAACTGTTTTTTATTTTTTTCATTTCAATTAGATAAATTTTCATTAATGCCTGATTTGTTAATACGTAAAGAAGGAATAATTTCACAACCAATTGGTTGTATTGATGGGCTCTTGTAAGTACTTATAAATATATTAAATTTAATTTTTAAATTAATTTAATTTTTTTCAATATTATAAATATTATTTTTATATAATATCTTAGATATTTGCTTATATTTAAATGAAATAAAATTTTAAAAATTATATTCATAAATTATATTATTTTTTTCTTACAATATAATAAAATTTTTTATTAATTTATAATTTAAATTAATTTTCTGAATAATATGATTTTAAAAAAATAATACAATTTTTTTATTCAATTACATTTTAATAATTGAATTTTAAAAATTTTATATTTTTAAAATAATTTAGGTTTCTTTAGTAATTAATTTATTTTCTTGATAAACAAAAGAATTTGTTTTTTTTTGACAAAATATTTTAATTTTATTTTTTTTTGATAATTGTGTTCAAATAGATCAGGGTTGACTCGTTGCGGATTAAATCTACTGATTGGGACAGGAAATTTAATATGGAAACCTTTGAGTGCTTCTTTACAATATGCCAATCAATCTGGAAAACTAAGATGTGATAATTGTTTAAAAGGTTTATGTATTGGTTGCGGTTCTGGGTTTTTGAATTTATTTGCATTCCCGTCAAGTTTCTTGTTATTAACTGAATTATCAACAGCGGGTGCTTTACATCAAATACGTAGTATACCGATGTTACGATTAGTAAGTGGAACCCTTGAAAGAATTTTTTTTTAAAAAAACAAAATTTTTTTTTTATTTTCATAAAAACTTATTTTTCTCTTTGACTATAACTTTTCTCATAAAACTTAATAATTTGGTTTTCGTAAAATTTTTTTTTTGTTCAGGTTCGACCACGTCGTGTTTTCGAAAATCCCTTATCTGGTGGTCGTTTAAGTGCTTATGTTCCTGCAGCAGCAATTTGTTCATTATTATACCATCAAGATAGAATATTAGTACGTACTGCACAAAATGCATCGGGGGCATTACTTTTATCTGATGACCCAAAAAGTTCTTCAATATGGGACATAAGAGATAGACTAAGTGTTGTTGAAAATATAAAAAAACAAACAATAAAATTTTGTAAAAAATCATTAAATTTATTTTCTAAAACTTATATCCCGATGGATTCGAATATTAAGCGTAAAGTTTTACTTATAGGTAAAACAAAATTGGGTTATTATGAAGATTCATTATTAATATGGTCTATTTCAATACGACATATAATTGGTTTTGATATTGTTTGTTCAATTCGAAAAGATCCAACATTATATAAATTAATAAATAATATTGATCGATCAACATGGCGTACCATTTTTAATAATAAACGAAAAAAATGCAAATTTATTTATTCAACGAAATCCATTTATTTTTTAAAAATCAGACACAATCAAAATTCAAATAATAATTATATTAATAATAATAATAAAAATTATAATAATAATAATATTAATAATAATAATAATAATTTAATTATTTGTGAGATATCTGATGAATATTTGGCGCATTCAATTTTCGATTTATTAACGCAAATTTTTTTATATTAAATGTTAGTGGTAACATGCATGATACGAACAATAATATTCCTTAATGTTTAAACTTAAATTCTTAAATTTATTTTTTTTTTTTATCGTTGTTAATTCTCGATATTCATATATAGAAAGACACCCGACCCCTCAAAGAGTAAGTTATTTTGCCATAAGTTTTAAATATAATAGGTTATTGTTCCCGTAGAATCTGTCAGCTCATATGATCCTATAGCTCTATTAGAATTAAATTGGGGGGAAAATTATGATACTATTAATATTGAAAGACCAAAAATCGAAGAGAACAAATTATTTCCAATTTTAACACCAATACGTCATGTAATTAAAAAAAAAATTTAATTCTTTTAGAGTCACTTCGTGGGTAATGTTTCTATTGGGACACCGCCACAAACTTTAAACCTAGTATTTGACACAGGGAGCACGTGAGTAATATGAAAAATTAATTTTTCTTCAGTAACTTGGAAATAGTAAGCGAAAAATGTCAAGATGAATCATGTATTAAAGTTAAACGTTTCGATCCATTTAAATCTGAATCATTTGTATCTTTTGAACCAGCAGGATTAAGAATTGCTGTAATTAACTTTTAATTTTTTTACTTTTTTTTTAGTTTGGAACAGGAAAAATTCATGCTTATCTGGGTCAAGATACAATTACGTTAGGATCTTTATCTGTACCAAAACAAACAATTGGTTTGATTGATCATGAATGGGGAGGAAATAAAAATGTTTTTAATGAAATGCATTTTGAAGGAATTTTAGGTTTTGGATTTCCTTCTCTTGCTACTTCAGGTAATAAATTTCGTTTTTATATATATTTTTTTTTAATTTTTTTTTTTTTTTTTTCTAGGGACGATACCTTTTTTTGATAATTTGATTAAATCAACTGGTGGAAAAGTCCGTCAATTCAGCATTTATACTGGTCCTGGGGTGGATAAGGTATTTATTATTATTATTATTATATTTTTAAAAGAAAAATATTAGAGACTCTCGAAAATCAGCATTTATTATTGGAGACATAGATGAAAAGTTTTTTCATCATCCTCTAGGAATGGTTCCTGTTATTAAAGAACATTATTGGCAATTGGGACTTGAATCAATATGGATAGGAGATATACAATTTTGTTGTAATAATAGTACTAATAATTCCGTTATAATTGATACTGGGACAACATTCAATACCATTCCATCTTCTGAATTTAATGATTTTTTAAATTTAGTTCCAGAAAGAATTTGTGATGAGAAAGAGGAATCCTCATTTCCAATAATAACATACAAACTTGTACGTTTTATATCAAACTTCTTTTTTTTTTTTTCAGACGGGAGGTGTAAATGTAATTTTAACTCCCGACATGTATGTCATACATACAACAGAGAATCTATGTAAACCTGGATATATGAAATTAGATATTCCACCAAAATTTGGGCATGGATATGTACTGGGATCAATACCATTTATAAGGCATCATTTTACTCTATTTTCTAGAGGCATTAATGGAGAGAAGTCAATGGTAAGATCTTTTTTTTTAATTTATTTTTATTTACAGATAGGGATAGCCAAGATAAATCATTCACCAGAAACTTATGCTAATATTATATGATGAAATTCTCTCGTTTAAGCTGAGCTATGTGTAATGTCACTTGTCGTCTTAACTTTGATGGACGAGGAGCTCTTCCCGATTCTAAGGAACACATTTGCATCAATTTTGGCGGTAACACAGCAAAAAAAATATCTTGTAACGACTCTAGATCCTCTGAACTTAATGCTTCTCCTTGACCGAGCTGAAGATATTCATTAAACTACAATATTATTATTATTATTACTACCTGTCGTTCCATTAATGGCCGTCTTGTAAACCATCGCAAGCGACACATCTGAGTTGCAAAATGAATCTGGGCGGCGGATGTTTCATGACTATTGTTTCCTCCTTCATCTTCTACTGCTGAGCTAGCTAATACTAATGCTGCCGCTGGTTCTGTTGATGCTGGTCGAAGTGCAGAAGCAAACAAGAAATCAGTAAATCGCGCAGCGCTACAGAATGCTATAGAATTTTTTTCCTCTGATGATGGGGGGGGAATTACACAGTCTCCTTCAGATCTGAACTGCCAAAACGAGAATGATAGATTAAAATGAAATCTGTTATGCTTATTCATGACGGAAAGAAGACAGCGTGCCGCGCGATCTCCTTCAGTCGTAATTGTATTGTTGTTATTATTGATTGGTTCTAAATATGAAACTTCTTCTTCATTACGCTCATCTTTACAACGAGTACTTGTAGAACTATTTAATTTATCAATTATTACTTGACGCCCGCCCTCTCTAACATTAATTAAAAATATATATTTTGCGAACCTGATCAATCGACAGCTATGATTGCACTTTTCGCTCAAAAAGTCTGAGAGTCGCGAGAAGCCGAATGATAGAGGATCAAGTTTTCGTCTAAACCTGGAAATTCGTGAGTTGCGTTGCATATGCAAAAATTCTTACTTATGAAGAAATTTGAACTTGAGCTGACTGAGTAACATAGGTTTAAAATCATCGGCGTTTAATAATTCAGACAAGCAATCCCAAACTTCCTGCAAACTTTGAACAAGATATATGCCTTTTCTTTCTTACTTTGTAATTACTGGAAACTGAGAAACATCATCATCCTCGTCTACGATTTTTGTATCGTTAATTATAGAGCTTAAACCTGTTAGGGAGTTGTTGTTTCTTGTTTGGAGTTCTCCATGGAAGATTTTGCGAACAGCCGATTTGCATGCAGCGGCAGGTGTAAGATAACCTCCTTCATAAGCTAGTATGCCTAACTGCACTGCAAGCTGAACTATATGACAGACTTGTCCTAGGCTATATTGCCTGAATACAAGGGGTCCCGAGAATTTGAGTTTTTTCGACAGTCCGTATCTACCTCCTCTTTCCTCAAAATTGAATGTTTCTGCTGAAGATCTCAGCATATTTACAACATAAGCATTAAATTCTTGCCAGATGTACAATGGATATGGATTATTAGTGTCTCTCATGTCAATCCAACCGCCAAACCAATCTATGGATAATTTCAAAAATAATTGTTTCTTAAAACGTACGTGGTGTTTCTTTGAGATAAACAGCAGCACAATCCCCACTGTAATCTATGAGGTATTGAGTGTCAAAGGCCTCATACAATTTCAGAAAATATTTCTCTAAATACGCAGTGCAATGTAACTCCTGAAGTCGATGTCTTATTTCTATGAGTTGAGGTTTTATCTGATCTTTATAGAGCGTTAATATTGCTAAGTGTAAAACGAAACGACCCTCTTCATCTACAGAACTAACCAAATTTGATTGTCGAGTCGACAATAACCCATCAAGCTGCTGTTGCTGTTCCGTCTTAGGCTGTGCTTTACCCACTTCATCATTTTCCTCTCTCTTTGTGGTTTCGAGACTAGAACTCGATGAGGATACTATACATCCACTACTGCTTATATCAATATTATTACCATCACTATCATTGCTATTATAATTATTGTTAATGTTCTTATTATTAATATTATTATTGTGATTATCGTAAGTTGTTGTTTTGCTGACGTCCGATCGAATACTTTGTAGTTCGAATTGGCTTTCAGAATATGTACAACTCAGATCATTCTCTCTAATTGCCTCTGAAACTCGAGATGCACATTTTTTTGATCTATCTCCCGGAGAAGAAGCCGAATATACATTATAGCGAGAGGAGGGTTTGCTCAGATTAATTCTTTGGCTTTTATATGACTTAACTATCTTACATGTGGGGAATTCGGAGGATGGCGGTGGCGGAGGTATTGCTAACTGGAGCATCTTAGGTTGTGGTGGCGGCGGCGGCGCTGCCTTACGTTGAGAATATTTACGGCGAACGCCGCCAAAATCACAGAAGACTGTCGGATCTCCGGGTGAATGGTGAGCAGGATTCTTTCTCATAAAGAAGCGCTGGCATAAGGATTGACAGCTGGTGCGCTACGCTTAGACGCATAATGGTTTATATGTTAGAAAAAAAAAGGCTGCGTCACTTCATAGCATTGGCGCCCTGTACAGAGGAGTTTGGGTCAGAAGAAGTATGATTAATTAAATTAAATAGGTTGCAGGTGACATCCCAGTAAACCTTGACCTGCCCATTTTCGGGGTACTAACAAAAGTTCCAATATTGAGGCACCACGAAGAATACAAATTTTAACCTCCTTCTCCTCTTCTACACATTGAGGTATATCATCAAAACATTGAGATACATTGGTGGCGGCCTCGCTCATGACCACAGAGCCAAAAGCAAGAATTCCGTCACCAACTTTCAATCCTGACTCTGCCGCCGGTGATCCAACGCACACATCGTCAACTAGAGCGAATGCTTTCTGATGATATGTCTTGACTGGCGGCGGTGGTGGTATCGTATGACGAGGTGTCTTCTCACGAGCCACTGAAACGCGAGTGGTTGAGTGTAACTGTTGAAGCCTTCTATCAATTTCTTCCTGAAGTTGCTTATAATCATTTTTCAAACAGACAATTTTGTGACGCGATTGTCGTACAGCATACACATCTATATCAGCACGCGGAAATCCTTCAGCATCAATCAATGAGCCCGTGAGCCCTGGCATTCCCGGCGCTTCAAGTATCTCGATGTGTGTCTTCAATTGTTCTTCAATATCCTGCTTTCGATTCTCTAGGGCTAAGAGTGTTTCACGTGACTCCATTTTTCTACTACAGGACCTTTTACCTAGTTACCACCACTATGGACCCTCTATCGCCCGTAAACAATTGTCGGGGGCGGTCAGATGGTCCAAGCACGAATCATTATCAGTGTGTATTGGGTGATTTTAGAACAACACCAGAGGATGGTGCACCGAACAATCCCGGATTGGTGTCTGATATATCAACGACATTATCGCCATCAACACCTTTAACGGCCCACATTTTCTCCAGTTGTGATGTTGGTGCCAATTATAGTGCTCGAAAAATAAATCAACAGCATAAACCTACATCTCATGATGTATCTCCTTCTCAAATTATTCCAACCTGTTGTGCTTCTTCTTCTTCCGATGATAAAGATCATAATCATCAAAATGATGTTGAGTGCGTTAATAAGAATGAAAACAATTATGAACCATTATCATCAGGAACGAATCTGAATGCTCCTATTATTTTGCTTGGGATTCTTAATATATTCACTGATACAGCACTTGCCGCTTCTTTAGTCCCAATTTTACCACTAGAATTAAAACTAGATCAAATACATGAGGGTGTGATATTAGCGATAGGTTCCGTAACTTCAATTATGTGTGGCCCTTTATGTGGCTGGATGTCAGATACTCGCGGTTGGATAAACGTACTAGTATGGTTTTATCCACTCATATGTCTGAGTGCTGCTTTACTAATGACTGCTCATCGGAGTTTTTGGATATTTGTAATTGCACGATTAGTAGGAGGTATGGGCTCAGGGGTTATGTATCCAAGTAGTCTGAGCATGATAGTTGCTACTCATCATAGTTCTGTTCGAGCAACAGCTGTTGGATTGGCTCTAGCCGGAGATATTGGATCATTTTGTGGCCCTCTTATGGGTGGCTTCATATATGACAGAATCGGGGCTTACGCGCTTTATGCTATTATGCTATTTATTTGTTTGATTAACTTTATTGTATTCATTATTTTATCACGGCAAGTCAAAAAAGTCGATCGACGAAAGTTTGATGATAATGGAAATAACACATTATCTCAGGGGGAATCAATATATAATATTCGAGCGATACCGTTAATTCCGAATGCACAAAATCTAGAAATCAAAAAATCATTTTCCGAATATCAAGAAAAGAAAGGTACTCAAATTGTCAATGAAAGTTATGGTGGTCATTTAATTAAAAATGATAACATGACTGAAAGAAATATTAATAAAAGTGATCAAGTAATAATGAAGGATAATCATCATCATCATCATTCTGAAGAATTATTTGATCAAACTATTTTGTCTTCAGAAATACCGTATGAAAATATGGAGATGGTTCGAGAATCAAAATTAGATAAAATGCGTGTCTTTTTGACACTCGATTTTGCTGTCCGTTTTTTCACTTTATTTTATTGCTGGGGTGTTGCTCTGAGTTCTCAAGCCGTTTTACCGATAATTTGGACGAGATTACATCAATTAAAAGCTACGACAATTGGACTCTTATTTTCTCCTCATCTATTAGGTCGAGTATGCATGTCAGCCTTTTCACCATTATTTTCTGACTTGACAGGGACTTCGCTGCATATCCTTATCAGCTGCGGACTTGGGCTTGCTGTTGTGGCAACAATGCTGCTAGCTGTAGCACCTATGGCGCCTCCTGTGATTCAATCATTCATTTTGGGTCTTTTGGGAATGGGTTTGGGGATAACTGATGGTTGCGTAACCGCTTGGGCTGGTGGTTTCAGTGATATCAGTAAATCTGCTGACGCCTTCCATGGTAGAGCCTTTGCTGTTATGGCTTTAGCATGTGATGGTGGAATGCTCCTTGTACCGCTTTTTGGATCAACGATTTCACAATTTGAGTCATTCAGTTTAGCTTATTTGATTCTTGGTTCAATGGGTCTTATAATCTTATCATTTTCGGTTTATTGCGGTCGTAGAGAAGCTGCTTCGTCCTTCTCTTTAACATGAATTCACCTTTTTTTTTTTGTAAAAACTGAATCTGAAAATTAGAATATTTGCTTCATAATCTTTTAAATAGACTTCAATGCTGCGACTGTAGACATCATGGAGTTTTTTTTTATTTATTTTTTTTTTTTATTTTCGACTGAAACATCTTCAGAAGAAAATGCTGAATTCAAAGATTTACAAATATCAATTACCAACTCATTTTCTCAGCTTCATCAACAACATCAACAATTACTTGGGACTAATATGTCACTAGAAAAATTAAGGTATAAAGATGCAAATATAATTCTTTAAGAGTTTTTTCAGAAAAATTAAAAGATATCGTAGAAATTCCAGACAGTATTAATTCTAGAAATTCCAACATTTTTGTTTTTCGTGGAGAAGCGAAAGTGAGCAAAAAAAATTTCAATAAAAAACTTTAATTCAAAATAGTTAGGTGAAATTGGGAATCATATTATTAATTCTATATCATTAAAACCACTCAAAAATAGAATAATTTCTAAATTCGAGTCTACAGGTAAATCGTATAAATAATTTAAAAAAATAATTAGAAGAAGTTTCAAATTTAGTTTTAAGCTTAACGTATAATTTGAATAAAACATCTTTGTTGCGTGTTTGGACATTTTCTGGGATACAATTGAATTTTTGTACTTCTTTAAATAAATTTAAATTTTTATTTAAAAATGCTAAATTTATGGCTGCATCTTCAAAATTTTTTTCAAGTATTTTTATTTTTTTAAAAACAATAATTTTAGATGCAATTATAGCAATTGGTTCCAGTGACAAAATAGCTTTATATAATGCAGAATTAGGGATTTATGAAAAAAATGGGACTAATGAGATTGGGACTAATAATATTTGTTTAAATTTAACAAAAATTAGAGACACAAAAATTACGGTAATTTCACTTAAATTTTTTTTTTGTTTTAGGGAGAACCAATAATGGATGTTTTCCCTTTATTCTATAAAGGACAAGCGTTTTTTGTTACTTCAAAAAATAGTTCCATACAGTGAGATTAAATAATGTTAATTTTTTTTTTGAAGAATTCACTCGAAAAAAGAGGATTTAAATATAATGAGTATACCAAAGGGAGATGCACCAAAAGTAAAGCAAGGTTTGGGTAATATAGCATTTATAAGTAAGTGAAAAAAAAAATTTTTAATTTTTAAATATTTTTTTTTTAAATTTTTTTTAAAAAAATTTATTTTTTTTTTTATAAAGATATTTTTTGAAGGATATGATTCATTTGGTGAATTTAATTTCAAAAAAATTGATGGTTTTTTTTGTAAATTTCAAGTAAGAAATTTTTTATTTTATTAAAAGTGGAATAATCGAGAAAAAATTATATCAGCAACTTTTGATTTATCTCAAGCGGGAATTTTGATTATTGGGACATCACAAAATCGTATATTAGCATATAATACTGGAACATTTCAAAAAAAAAAAATAAACAATTTCTCAAAAATTAAGAGTTGTAAATGTAAGTTTAAAATATATATTAAAATTTCTTAAAAGTATTATATCAAATTGATAACATTCCTCAAAATTCTGAAATTTCTCATCTTTTATCAATTTCAAGAAATTTTATATTATCAGTTATAACAACAAGTATATTAAATGCTTTTATCTATTCTAATAGATTTTGATTCATCTTTATTTCTTATATCGCAAAATACAATTATTACGAAAATTAAATTTATTAATAGAAAAATTATAAATCTTCGAGCAATTGGGACATCTATCGGAATTTTATTTGATGGTGAAAAAAAATTTAAAAAAAAAAAAAAATTTTTTTTTAAAATTTTTTTCAGATAATACATTAGAATTATTTGATCTTATTCCACCAACACCAATTTTTATTAAGAATGAAAATTTTTTGAATAATTTTTTACGTAATTTAAGATTGACACCGTAAGTTAAAATTATTCCTTTAAAATTATTAGAATTTTGATAATCATATTTGGGATTATTTATTTTCAATTTAATCGTTTAAATTTACAATTACGTAGTAATAATAATTTAATTAATTATAATTCTAATAATGTAAGTTATTGTAATTAATATTTATGTATTAGGAAAAAAAAATGGATTTTATGAATTTAATGAATCAAAGATTAGTGGCCAAAAAAGAAGCAAGAAAATTACGTCTTCAATCCATTAATGAAACAAATAAAGGTAATTTTTTTATCAAATAATTTTTTATAATTTTAAGAAAAACAAAATTGAAAAAATTTTTTCAATTTTGAAAAAAAAAATTTACATTGTTAAATGTCAAGTAAAGCCTTCAAAATCATATCGACCTAATTTTATTTTTTTTTTTTTTTTTTCTTACATTCAAGGTTTGTAAATGTGTGTATTTTTGACCAGTCCCAACAAAAACAAGTGGCTGTCCCGAAATATAAGTCATTGATAAAGCAGCTCCAACCTTTTTGATAGATTAGAAAAATAAAACCTTACTTTGTCATCTACTGTATCAAACTTAGTTAAAAGTATACCGTCAATACCACGAGGAGATTCAATCTTGAAATTTTTTAAATAATATTATTAAACAAAAATATAAACAAATTTATGCAAATATATATATGATATTAAAAATCTAAAATAAACAAAATATATAAAGACAAAATATCTTTATAACTTACATTAATAGGTGCATAATCAATAAGACTTCTATTAAATTTAATCAATTGATCAATAGCATCATTTCCAACTAATGCTTCTCCAACAAAAAGCACTATATCAGGATTATTCAATGCAACTAATTTAGAAAGTGATCTCATTAGAGGCTCATTATCTTGCATACGACCAGCTGTGTCAATTAAAATGACATCATACGATTCTGTTTGTGCAAATTTGAATGCATTTCGGCATATAATCGCTGCATCTTTACCATAACCTTGTTCATACAAATCAACATTTAAATTACGTGCATGTGTTCGCAATTGTTCAACTGCTCCAGCACGAAATGTATCACATGCAGCAATTAACACTTTTAAATGTCCTTTCTGAGGAATAAAAAAAAAAATTTATGAAAAAAAATTTAAAAAATTAAAATTTAAAAAATTAAAATTTAAAAAATTAAAATTTATAAATTAAAATTTAAAAAATTAAAATTTATAAAAAAAAATTTAAAAAATTAAATTCTAAAAAATTAAAATTTATAAAAAAAAATTTAAAAAATTAAAATTTAAAAAATTAAAATTTAAAAAATTAAAATTTAAAAAATTAAAATTTAAAAAATTAAAATTTATAAAAAAAAATTTAAAAAATTAAAATTTAAAAAATTAAAATTTAAAAAATTAAAATTTATAAAAAAAAATTCAAAAAATTTTTAACATACATGTTTCAGATAATAAGCGACTTTTGCTAAATTTGTACTTTTACCAACTCCGTTGACACCCTTAAAAACATTTATAAAAAAAAAAAAAAACCCTTACTAAAAAACATATAGAATAAATTCTACCCTTTTCTCTTGCTTGTCGTGCATCTTTTAAAACATCAATATATCTTTAAATTAAAAAAAAAAATTAATTTTACCTATTGTGTGTAAGTACTCTTGTTATAGCATCTGTTAGTGCTTCTTTTAAAGCTGTCTTAACACTTGTAAATGATTCTGTCCGTGTTCCAATGAGAGATATTTGAACACTTTCAATAAGCTTTTCAACAACCTCTGTTGCTACATTCTTAGACATTAAAAGTGTTCGACATTCATTCAGTATTGGTTCGAGATCAGAAATTGTAATCTCTTTATTTCCCGTAATATTTTGAATAGCTGATGAGATTTTGGTTAAGAATCCAATAGAGTTTGGTTTTTGCGATGCTGAAAAAAAAGATGATTGAAAATGTTTTCACCTATTTCATTATCTGATTCTTCGTCACTTAAATATTTATTTTCAATTTCTTTGCCATTCTCATCTTTAGAAAAGTCGAGTGCAGCCATTTTTTTTTTTGTCACTTTTTGTGTACTCCATGAACTTGGGATCTGAAATGATATCATCAAAGTTATATAAACCTTTTGTGGCATTTTTTTAAGATCATTAGATTCTTTAGTTGGCGTCCCTGAAACAAAAATTTAAGCAAAAGGTGAAAACAAACACCTTTTCTACTAGTCATTGCTTTTGTGGCCTCTCGGTTATTATCTGTTATTTGACGAAATCATCAATTCATATTATTACCTTCTATCATAGAATCACAACGATCTAGAACTTTCAAAAAACGACGGTTCATATTTTCTCTTTCTTGATGCATTATTTCAAACATTGTTCGTTGTAACTTTGTTTTATCTTCGTGTCCGGCTCTAACTGTCGCTGGTAATAGACAAAGAAACTCAGATTTCAGAAGCTCTAAGAGTTTGTCAATCGCAACCATTTGAGATGTTGCCTCGTATATGATCACAATTACAACACTGAGCTCATTTAAAATGCTCCATCTCAGTTGTGCATTCCCATATCTTCCAGAGCTGCCAGCTTTTTCCTGAAGAAGGTTATTCCAAAGGATACGTTTCATTTGTATCTAACCTCCAGAAAGATTGATTTTATTAAATAATCGATTGGCTTGCTTAATCTCTCTGCGAAGGCTTCTTTGCCATTCAGACTCGAGAAGCAATAGGACCATAGAGCAATACCTCCTTTGGTAAAAATAGTCACAGCATCTATCATATTTGCAAAGGTTTCAGGTCTGACCTGCTTAGATGAACTCATTAATGCGCCAGATTGCACAAGTGCGCGATCAAGAAAGACGCCGTTATTTACAAGGACTGGGTTTGTGCGAGAGTCACACGTGCACAGTCTGTTTTAAGTCTTTCAATTGTATGTATGCAGAAATCTCGTGTACTTACTCATCAGTTACGTACAAGTCCGTGTGTAACCAGTGCGCAAAAGTTATAAATGAAAATGCCGCCTATCATTGCGAATTCAACCGACTACGAGCACTTACGGCTCAGGTGGTACAGAAATTGCCTTCTGCTCTAGCCAAGCTTGAAGCCAGAAATTGTTTGCAAGCTTCTGAGGAGAGTTTTCAGGAGTAGGTGCTTCAGCTGATGGCTTACGAAACTGCCCGCTCCAGCCGCAAACCTAAAAGGCAATCAGAGCTGGAGCCATATTGTCATATGAAGAAGTGTCAACATCCTCGTCTCAAGAGCGATCTTCTTGTCTGCTCATCTTGTAGTCGTGGATTTCATGCGAGGTTTGAGACATGAAATTCTTACCGCACTAGTTGTTGCGAGCCGCCACTTGATTACAGCAAGGCTTCTTCTCATGATTGGAAGTGCAATGTTGATAAAGTAAGCATTCTACAACAGCACTTTTACAGATTTGTGTTGTTTGCGGTGCCGCAAATAACGAATATGCAATGCTATTTTGTGATGGGTGCGACAGATGCTACCACCAATGGTGTCGCATACCTCCAGTTACGCATGTATGTAAATCCTTGTGACTCATAAGAGAACAGGTACCAAAAGGCAAATGGTTATGTGACGCTTGCAGCTCATGAAGCAAACACGAAGCATATAATGAAGGAGGGAGCTTTTTAGTATTTTTGTGAAATCTAGACAAAGAGTCAATTTGTGCTGCATGTTACAACTATTATGGCTAAATAGCGCAGATACACTGGCGCAATTATGCGTTCTCGCATGATAAAGCTTAGTGTAAGTAACTTTAGGTGCAATCTAGTTTTTTTAATTATATGCCTATCCTTAAATACTACTTATGTCCGTTAATCAACGGTACTCGAAATATTCCTTATGAAACATCTCCCCCTTATATTTGCCGCTACCTTAGGTCATACCAGCGCTTATTTACTATTACAAAATTGGCACACCTACGAGTATCTGACAGATGTCAATCCTGAATTATGTGAAGCTACAGTTCACCGGTTTATGAAGCTGCCTTTGAACCATTTAAATCGTGTTGATGGTCTAGGGATGGGCGCTATTAGTGTGTGCGAGGCTCCAGACAGAATAGATCGCTGTGATGCTACAGTTGTCCCAAATTATCACCAGAAAGTTACCCTTTCGACGGCATCTGGAAGAGAGATTCTCACGAACTCCGATGTGCTGAGCACGAGTGGTTGCGCGATTATAGAGCCATGTCAACTTTGGAATAAGTTGAATGAATTAAATCGATCATTATCACCAGAAGAGCTCGATGAATTTGGGATTAATTCAAGTGCGGTGTTGAATAACGTCAAATCTCGGTTCTCACACACTGTTAGGGTCTCATATGCAGGGCTTGATGTTACTGGAGAGGTTGATGAAAAAGGGTGGCTACGAGACACTACAGCTGAGGGAAGTGCGTTATGGATGACTTTTGATAACCCTATCAAGGCTCAAGTTTGGTTTTTTGTTCAAAAAAACGAAGCATGGAATTACGTTAAAGAGGTTACAGATACAAACTTGATCGGTATTATGAAAGTTGAGGGTCAAAAGTGGCCAGTGTGCACAGATAACCTCTCAGATTCTCGCATCATTCGATACGGCTTTTTCGTCAAGACGCATAAAACTGCACAACATTTCGCAGGTATTAAAGTTCAAGTACAAGACAGGAAAGAGGATTTTGAAGATCCTAGAGTTTCAGAGAAAGACGCATGGAATGAAAGGGATCGCCAAGATAGGATGGAGCGAGAACGTCGGATGCGGTTGGAAAACGCTCGTCTTATTGGCGAAGAAAAAAAAAACTGGGAGCAAGAAGAACGCTTGCGTGTGGCCGAGGAAGAACGCAATCGTATTAGGAGTCAGGAGAGAGAACGCATTGTTCAAGAGATGCGCGAGAGTATAAGTCCGGCAGAACGAGATGTGATCATACAAAGAGAAAGAGAGCGCTTGAGTAGGGAAGCTCATAGCAGTATAGACGCAGAAGAGCGTAATAACATCTCTCTAGAGGCACGACAGCGTCTAGCTCAAGAAGAAAAAGAACGTATCGCGAGAGAAGACGGGTCTCGTATCTCAGAAGAAGCACGAAGTCATCTTACTGAGGAAGAAAGAGAACGTATCGCGAGAGAAGAAGGGTCTCTTATCTCAGAAGAGGCTCGAAGTCATCTTACTGAAAAGGAAAAAGAACGTATAGCTAGAGAAGAAGGTGGTAAGATCTCTGAAGGAGTACGAAAACGCATCGCTGAAGAAGAACGAGAGCGTATCATATCTGAAGAGGGAGCACAAATAGCCAAAGAAGCACGAGATCGTATAGCTCAAGAAGAACGAGATCGAATAATCAAAGAAAAGGAATTTACAACGACAACAACAACCACAACAGCAGTATCGACAGAGACAAACAACTCAAATATCGGATTAGTATCCGGGGTAGCAGCTGGTTCAGCTGTTGGTTTAGGAGCCGCAATAGCTGGATTTATTTTGATCAAACGAAAATTTACATCTTCACCTTCGAGTTTGTTCAATTGCGATGAAGCTTTCTTACATGAAGATATACGTGAGACTATAGTGACAAGAAGTTAAAGTAAATATTTTAACTTTTTTTTTTTTTTGAATTTTTTAAATAATCAGTGCTTAAATTTAATTTGTATTCGATCGAATGTAAAACATGATAAAATATAATTATTAATAATATTCATATTGTTATATAATTGACATATTATTCTAATAATTTATCGTTATCAGTCGAAATAATATTGACTTAAATAAATATTTTAAATTATTAATTCAGTATTAGGATTGAATATATTTGAAACGAAAAATAATTAAAATTGATGATTATTTAAATCAATAATAAATAAATTATTGATTATTAAAATTATTCTAAACTTAATTTAAATTATAAATGATTTGAGATGATATTTTTTTTTTGATAAATATACAGTAAGATTAATATTAAAAAATAAATTAAAAATAAGACTAATATATATTTATATCAATCATCATTAATTTTTTTAAATATAATTAAATAAATTAAGGTTAAATATAAATATTGTTTTTTTTTTTTAATTTACGCAATTATTTTAAATAATTAAAATTAACAATTTAATAATTATTAAAATTATAATTAAATTTATAATTTTTTTGACGTCAAAATTAATAATTCATTATAATTTATATCTAATTTAATTATTTTATAAAAATAATTAAATTTTAAAATTAATTATTTTTCAAATTAATTTTAAGTTTTTTTGTAAAATTAATCATTACCATTCTTCTAAAAGAAATTTTTTTTTGTTTGCTATATCAGAAGCTCTATCGAAAATTTCAAAAGAAGAAGAAGAAGACGGATTATTTATAGATCTTTGATTTCTTGATTTATAATTAAGATCTTCATTATTTAATTGAATATTTTTTTTTGTATCTTCATTTTTTTTTAAATGTTTAATAAATGTAGAAGAATTATGAATAGTAGTTCCACCAAGTAATATATTACAATTATATTTTTTTGAAAGTAAATTCATTTCATATGCTTCTTGATATGTTGTTCCACCAATTATAAAAATAATAATATCTTTTAATTTACAATAATTATAATTATTATTATATATTAATATTGGATAATTAAACTCTTTCATTTTTCCTTGTAAAAGTTCTTCTATAATAATAAATAAATTACTCTTATATTGAGTAAAGACATCAATATTGTTATTAAATCCATGTCGCATAACATTCTTAGCTATTTGGAAAATACTTTTATCCTTAAATAGCGTACTAAGACGTTCTTTACTATAATCAATTATTTTATATGTCGGTGTTGGATCAATACCAATAGTTGCAAGTTCTGATCTCAAATGACTGACCAGAGGATCGTTCTCATAACGTAAAGAAAACAAAATAATTAATCTTAAAATTTCAAATTTTTGTATTTTATTATTTTTTAAAAAAGATAGAATTGCTTTAAAATGTTCTTGTTTTTTATCTGAACAAACAATATTTTGTTCTAATAAAGATATATTAAATAATTCTTTTTCTTCTACAATTTTACTCAATTCATGAACTAGTTTAATATGTTTCGTTACATTAGATGACAGTTTCTGAAACTCAGGATAATTTTCTACAAATTTATGCATTTCATTAATTGTCATTGATTTTGAGTCATTTTTTTTTTTTTTAAAATTTTGAGCATAATTATTAACTGCTGGTCCCAATTCACCAAAATTTGAATAATAATGTTCACCAAAAAATGGATCTGATTTGGTACATACTACAAATTTTTCATCACCGATTTTTACCGAATTCCGATCTATACTTAAAAATTCATGTAACATTGCTTGATATGTCCATTGACTTAATAATGGAGTTACAGGATCTTCTTTTCTATCCATTATTATCAGGATACTTTCATTCTCATCTGAAAAAAAAGTATCATTCAAAAATAATTATATAAAAATATTTTAAAAAAAAAATTTTTATAAATATTTTATTTAAAATTCTTTAAATTTAAAATTAGCATGAATTTATAATTTATTTTAAATTATTAAAATATTTACAATAATATTTATAATAATAATTTCAAATACATTTTTCTTACAATTATTATTTAATTTGAATTCATCATTCGATTGATTATTAAAATAATCAATTAATTGTTTTGCCAAAATTTGACATATGCTAGAATTAATAGGATAATGTATACCAATAAAATTCGTGTTTTTAATACTTGATATAATTGCTGATATAATTCCAATTTTGATTTTATCTAATAGATTACTTTCTTTGATTATATTTTCTATTTCTAGTGAAAATAAATTATCATTAATAGCAATTAAATCGCAATAAAAATGATATATTTGTAGAATTAATTGAAAATTATCCCCTTGAGCCAATTTTTCCAGTTGTTTATGTTCTATAGGTGAAGAAAAAAATATATGGTAATCATTAAAGTGTGGTGTTTTTAATTCTAACAATAGATTTTGAATACTTGTTGGTCTAATAAAATAAATTGCGTGTAGATGTTTTGTATCATCATTACGACGTACATTCTCAATATTTTCAACTAAAAAAACTTCTTTAGCAAGAATCTCGGATTGAGTTTGCACAACTGAAAGTATGCCTGTTGTTGCATTGTCTAATATTAATACTTTCAATCCTGATACTCTTTGTAGCATGTATTTCACATATCGTTGAACCGATTCTATAATCGATAATCCAGGCATGCTATTGCTGCTATCAGAAAGCTGCTGCAGGACCGATTCATCTCCTTATAATGTTAACGACGACGATAGGGAATATAGCCAAAACGGCTTAACCAACCTTCATTCAAAACATGATTCATACCACAACGATTTAATCTCAACCAGTTTGTAACTTCATCTTTCATTTTGATTGGTCCACCTGTACGTATACAACGCTCTGATATTAGACTCTTTTTTGCCTGAGAACAAATATATAAACCTTGGTCATATCACTTTATGATTTAATTCTATTGGTAGTGGTATGCCTAATTGACCACTTATTTGTTGATACGCTCTCATTGCTAATTCATTTTCTGAGAATAATCTACGACGCAGAACGTCACGAGATAGAATTCGATCATATGAATTGAATCCAAGAGGCTTTTGTTGATTATAGCTAGTAAACTTTATTATACGCACCATTTGTAAAAGTACAGGTTCAGCACCCGCTTGCAGAAAACTATTTAAAAAAACCCGAACATCTCAGAAATCAAAACAAAGTTACAATGGTGCTTCCAATTCATTGAAGGACAAGAATTTTTTGTTGATTTTTGTAAAGATTTTGTTGCGAAGAGAAGTGACCGGCAATCACCAAAAATAATGTCAATGTCAAATCACTCATCTCTTCCTTTTCAGACTCAACTTCCAACACCGACACCAAGTGTAAGTCGCAATAATTAAAAAAATAACTTTTAAAGATAGAATCATCCAAACTTACAAATGTTTCAAAGAAAAATAAAGGTAAATTATCACAATTAAGAAAGTCAGATTATCAGAAAAATTTAGTGATGCAAATGAAAATACTTTCGTTCGAAGAAAAACATCACTTCTAAAGTTTGGGGGTGGAAAAGCTTCAACAACACCTATGAGAAGACGCAAAGAAATTCTTCAGTATTTATTGTCTGTATATGGAATTAATCAGAAAATATATTTAACACCAGAAGAATTAAATTTAATGCATCTTGAAGAAATGCATGATATATTTGCACAATTACGACATCAAAATATGTCTGGTGAAGTTTGGCAAAAAAGACTTTATTATGGTTTTCCCGCATTAATTACAATAATTTCAATTTCATTAATTCTTGGTATTCTTGGATCACTTACACTCATACTAGGACAAAGCGCAGTAGAAAAGCGGTTTGATTATAAGTAAGAAAAATTTAACAAAAATTTTTTTTTTCAAAAATAGAATTTTTTTTTTCAGATCTGGTATGAGTAATATTTCTATGCAAATTGAAGATAATTGGGAAAAAAATTTATTAATTTTTTTTGAAATAAAAAATTTTCAACATGCTGCCAGATCATTTATGAATTCCCGACCTCGTGAACTTTTCAGAAGTTATAATGATATTGGTAAAAATACTTTAAAATTTTTAATTATAAAAGATTTTAGAACTATTGAAGATTTAAAGTCAGTTCGAGAACCAGAAACTATGCCAGAAATTGATTTTAAAATTTTGGTAGACTCAATAAAGTAATTATATTTTAGCAATCTAATAATCGAATATTTCCTTCTGGTTTAACTGCATTTGCAATATTTAATGATTATCTTGAAATATATAAACAAGAATCAGATCAAAAAGAATCAATTATAAAATTTGATTCTGATACTGCTTTTCTGCCTTTAAATTCGATAATTTACACAAAAGTAAGCTTATTTTGAATACTTTATAGAAATTAGCTAATTCGTCCTTCTGGTTTAACACCAAATGATGATTGGATTAAACCTTCAACATCTCGTTATCGTAATTGGCTTAATACACAACCAGGTTCTCGTATTCTATTATTAGGTGGTTTTTTGGCAAAAGGTCTTAAAAATGGAAATTATCGTATTCATCTTATACAGAATTGTAAGTTATACTTCAAAATATCCTTCTTCTCTCATCTGACATTTTATATATATGTGTTATCTGTGACTTTATATCCCACACATAACGTATGCTAGGCATGTAACATATCTCATACCACCATATGTCTCATATATATGATATAACTCATATGTGGTCCCAAATTTTTTTGGTTGTCCCAATTTTTTTTTTTTTTTTTTAGTATGGCCAGCTGAAATTTGGGAAGCATCAAAAGCTATTATTATAATGCAACTTTCATTTTTAGGATCAAAACAAAATGAAATAGGATTTATTTATTTATGTGGAAGTAAGATTTAATTACAAATAAAAATTAAGGCTTATTTTTATTAATATTATCATTAATATATTTCATTTTATGGAAAAATAAATTTAGATGGCAGACACAATCAAGTAATTTTTTTTTAATATTATTGATTTTAGTGCGTGAAGTTTCTGCAATCGAAATAGAAGAACGTATAAAAAGGTTATGTTATAAATATGAAGTTACAAATAATTCATTCAATAAAATCACAAAACGTTTATTAGCATAAATGAGTAACTATCTAAATAAATTTTCTCAGAGAAGTGAGTTTGAAATTTATTCTTCACGCGTTAAAAATAAATGCACCAGCATTTTGTAAACCGATAATTAAATCATGTAGATTAGGTTCTTTACCATTCTCCAATGCAGAATAAATAAGTGTTTCACCCAAATAGATCTCGAATGCCTTTGATCCAGTTAATATTGAATTTATTATACGTCCCAAAAAAAAAGCTAAACCCAAAATTTGCCATCTTGAATCATTCCAACGATTCATATGTAGCCTAATTTGATTTGACGAATAATTTGAAAATAACCAAGTGCATATTATATTTGGACCTATTAAACTTGTAATAATTATACACCATTGTATAAATTGGTTTAATTTTGATAGATAATAAAATAGTGGAGCAGGTATTGGCTCTAAATATCTTACTTTTACAGATTCATACTTATTTATTCTAACATTCTCTCTCACCAATCTCACAATTTGTTGATATAAATTTGTTGAATGTCAGCTTCGACAAAATTGTATTGTTAGTATATTTGATGGTGTACCCGTTAAATCAATTACCGGTGGTGTCAATAAAAATGTTGAAAATTTTGATATTGACTTCTTCATAGTAATATCTTCATCTTCTATAAAACCTTTCTTTAGTTCTTCGAGCGTTTTTAAAAATCCCAAGAGTGCAAAAAATAATAATAAAAATAAACGTAACATGATGAATTTTATTATTTTTGGACGTTCATAATGCCTAATGGGACAGATTTATGATTGCATTGGATTAAGAAATTTTTTATAAAATTTATTTTTTTTTTTCAAATTATATATTTTTTTCAAATTAATTATTTTTTTATTTTTGGAGTGACATCTTCTGGTCTTAAAAAACGAATAGCAACTTGTCCAGAAACATGTGGTCTAGGAAGAAAGAATAATAAAATGAAAGTTAACAAAAAATGAAAAGAGAAAAAACAATTCTTACTTTGCAAGTTCTTTTTTCCCATTCGATAATCCGATGGCAATTGTAGGATTTGTAGGATGAAAAGATAAACATGATACGCTAAATTAAATAAGAAAAAAATTAACTTACGAGTTATTGTAAGTTTCGGGTATTTTTGCTAATCGTTTTTTGCTATGTCCATCCCAGGTGATCACACCACCATCTCCACCCCCAGTAGCAAAACTCTCAAAACTATTGTTTGTACATGGTATAATTTTATTACTTACTGATGATGAAAGGCTAAGGCATTTACTGGGTAAATTAGCTCTCCTCCTTCCAAAAGATTTGCTAAAATTTAATTTTCTTTCTTTTTAAATCTTACTTCGTTCTCTATGACATTTAAATGCGTAATTTTTTTTCTCCCCTGTTGGTCCTAATGCTGGATCGAAAAGCTCCCATGCAACACGACCCTCAATCGAAGATACACAATAACCGGTTCCATCGGGAAAACAATCAATCGCTCGAAGTTGTGATTTTAAAACTGGTTGTGTTTGACTAAAAATAAAAAAAAAAAATGTAGCTTACTCTCGAATATATAGTGGATTAGAAAAATTCCTTGTATCAAAAATCTTGACCTACAATAATTTAATAATTCTCAAAATTGAGTTCCTACTATTTTTTGTGAGTCACAAACAACAAGCATTTCAGCTTTATATGAAACACCCATAGCAAATACTTTTGCTCCAATCAAAATTCTATGAGATTCAGTTTTGCTTCTAATTGATTGTTGAGCTTTCAAAATTTAAATTACCGCAAGTCCCAAGATTTGACATTTGTGTCCCAAGAGCCAGTATAAATTTCACCTATGAAAAAAACATTTATATCGAAAAAAAGACTGACCTCGTGGTCCAAGACAAGTACAACGCACAGGTTCATTATGTGTTCCAAGTACTGTACCCGTCTCGGATGAACGTGAAAAATCCCCAACTACAACTTCTCTAAATATTTATTTAAAAAAAAAAAAAAAAAATCCTACCCGGAAAGACACCCCGTAACAAACTTATTTCCTTCTTCATGATTATTCAATGTATTTCCAGCAGGATTCAAAGATGTGGCCGATAAAATTGGTTTTGTGTCAGGAACGCATTTGGATATGAGATTACCAGTTTCAGATTGATACAATCTAACTGACTAAATAAGAAAAAATAAATCCAGATTGTAACTTACGCCATCCCAAGACGATACTAGTAAATCACCACCTCCAGCTGGGGTGTTCAAAAATTGAACTTGACTCACGGCATCTTCAGGCTCGGGGCTACACAGGACCTGTGTAACTTGAGCCATTACAGAATTTGTTAAATTACAGGTGGTACAGTTAATATGAGACCTGCAAAATTATAAATTTTTTAATTTTTCTTTTTTTGCATTTTTTTTTTAAATTAAAATTTTTTTTTTCACAAAAGTAAAAAAAAATGAATGCAAATTTTTCAAAAATTATGTCCTCAATATTTGACGGTAGACCTAGTTGTAACGGTCAGAACTCAGTTCTATTATGTCTGTACAGCACATTATTCTTAAACAAAGCTCTTCAAATATATTCGTGTTGCTTGTGCAACCTCAGGGCTTGTATCATGTTTTTCGTTTGAAAACAATAAAGGAAGACTTGATGGTATAATTGCTGGTGTCAATGATACGGAACAACGAAAATTTACTGATTTACTTGTCCCAGATAGAATACTCTTAAGATTTGCTTCTTTTCGAAAACGTCACCAGTAAGAATATTTTATCTGAACATCTACTTCTTGGAGCAGAACTATTCACTTTAATACGCACAATTGTCAGCACTAATGTCGCTAATGACAGAAAAATCATGGGCAATCTCGCAGTTATGGCACGCCGCTGTAAATCAATCTTGAATAATCCGGATGAAAATGGAGATACTGCTCTAGGACTGCTCCTCTCGGGACGTCGATTAGCTGCTGCAGGAATTCTTTCACGTTACGGTGCAGACCCTGCCGTATGCGATAATTCGAAAAATAATGCATTTCACATGCTTGCTAAAGGCACAAGTGAAGCTGACAATAAATTGACATATGCTGTTGCACGTAGTCTTTTAAAATTAATGCAGAGAAAAAGCATCTATTAATGGATTAAATGCTCATTATGAAACGCCGCCTCAACTTGCAATAAATAATGAGACGAAGGGTATTCTACAGCGACGTATTTTCTTTGCTTTACTCAACAACGGGGCAGATCCTGTTTCTGGAACTGAAACATATTGTCAGACATTTGAATTGGGAGATATTCATGATTCTTTACGTAGCATAAAATCCTGGTCAAAATACAAATGAGATCTTAACGTGAATAATAAGCATATATATTAATATTACTATCAATATTATCACTATTATTTTTATTATTATTATTCTTAGTATTATTATTAATATTATTGTTCTCAGTCGTCACCTGGTTTGCCTGATGTTGTTTGCCTGCCTAGATTCGAAATTCACTCTCTCTTATTTCCAGCGTAACGTGGAAAGATTTGACAAACAGTCGCGCTCTGCTCAAAATCGCCACGCCTTTTGTGATGCTGCGGCAGACTGACTTCAGCACGTTATTTTGATATCGAGTGTCCATTCAGAAAGCGTATGGTCCGCATGATCTTCTGCAGCTACATAATAATTTGAATTATTCCTTTATGCGTGGGTATTCGGAAGCATTTCGCGTGGACAAGGTAGAACGCGGTTGGCAGCCATTGCGCAGAAGTACCTTAATTTCCAATAATGGCGATTCTCTTTGTGAAACGCATGACGAACTATCACGAAGCAAGCCTCGGCTTAATCTTGCTCACCGAAACAATTCGCGTGAGGTCTATGAGGAGTCGGGGCGCGTGTCCTCAGGATCGCAGTCAATGCCAGGCGGTCGTACCAGACATGATTCTAAATGGGGTCTCGACCGTGGGGGTCTCTCATTGTTTTTCTGTAATAACGATGGAGATAGGCGTCTTGCTGAGCTGCCAGCTTACAGGTCAGGTACTCGCCCAAATCAACATTACCGACGGACTTGGAAAGCGCATAAGGGAGACGAGACGTATCCAACAGAGCGTGCTTCGTCATCTTCGTTATTTCAATCAAGTTATGTTAACAACTCACAGACTCGCCTACGGAGTGCACATGAGGTATTGAATATGAATACACGAGCTTCTGGCGAGTCACGCATTGACACGCGTAGATTTTTTCGACCAAGTGGCCCGAACAACGATTGGTATTTCTCTAGTAGCAGCTCACCACTCTTCAAAGGTCGATGCAGAAAACTGGAAAGATTTTCTTCGGAGACTTCAGCTACATGTGAAAAAAAGAAATCTGAAGATATCATTCAAGGATCTCAAGCTAATAGTACATACGGCAAAAATCCTGATCACGCAAAATCTCAAAGTGCTTTTATAGATGATAGTACGAACAAGGATGTTGTTGTGGTAAGATCCAATATTAAGTTGCATTGTCAATCTCAAGTGCGCTTCTTCTCAGATTGTTGAGGCAACTTCAGAGTCAACGAATGACATGATTAGCAAAGGTGATAATTTACCTGACAAAAATTCTAATTCTTTCAATTCTTCAAGTTTTGTAAACTCACCTCTTCCGTCAAGCTGCACAGATGAACTTCCAGCAGATTTTTGGAATGATTTCCAGAGATCCCCAGAATCTGATAGATGTCTATCAGGTTTTCCTGAGTCACCTCAGACCGGAGAATCGCCAAATCGAGAGGATGATTCAGGCTTACTTCAGGATCTGCGATTCTCAAAAAGAATAAAAATTTCTGACCCAAGCATTCCTGGAATTAAGAATGGAGAAGTGTGTCTCAGATTTGAGGTTACGAAATCGGTAGACTCATTAGATTGCGAAAAAAAATTGCATTTGGAGCGGAATTCCAACGCAATCGCTTCGCCAGAAAAAGTACAAGCCAAAAAAAAGCATAGTAAAGGCGATGGAATGCGTTGCTCCCCTTGCAAGTTTGATAAACGCGTCGTTGTTGATCCTCCGCGGTTCCTGATTGAAGAGCTCCATTGCTCCCAACCAAATCGCAGAGCAATCAACAGTGTTTCAAAAGCACATGCTACCCAAAGGTATTTGTCAATTTAGTTTATGTTCCAAAATTATTACTATCGCTATTTTATGCGAAAATAATTTTTTTGCACCATAAATAATTTTACAGGTGCGGGCGTCAAAGAACGAAACGTTCAAATGTATTGAACAGTGACGAAGATGGTAGCACGACTGATAACTCGAGCTCACATGGTGCATTATCTCTTCTGCAATGCTCCTCTCCTCCTCACGATTTCGCGTTGCGAAGCCCAACTGCGGTGGAACTCTCCCCAGAATCTTCCATCAAATCAAGTAAATTTCTAAGCGCCACTTATCCAATCGCATCGAGTTTTTCATCGGTGAAGGCGGATAAAGCCATTCAATATTCTGTGGTTTCTGATGATGTTTCATTGCCACCTCCTGCGCTAAGCAATGCTTCTTCGTTTAGCGCTAATTCATCTACAACAGTGACAAAGCAATTTGCTACTCCCACAAAGCACGTTATGTCGCAGCTGGAATCAGGTAAAAGCGTTCATAGATTGAAGCGTCGAATTATTCGTGTTGTTGATTCTGGAAGCGATGAGGATTCACTTCCCCCAACTTCTCCCAAAATATCTTTAAGATACCAGTGTGCGGCTGCCGCTTCCGATAATAAGTCTTCTCTCACTGCATCGTTCGCTTTGGAACGGGTCCCTTCAATGGAGGTAGAAGGATTGACTCCCCTCCAGCAAAAAGTTGAGTCTGGATTAACCGACAACCAGACAAGCACATCTAAATTCCCAATTGACGACGCTCAATTATCTAATCCAATGTTGACGTCAACCGGCTCTGTGAATGACACGATGTCGTCTTCTATCGACGTTGTCATACCGCGAAAAAAGAACATCAACTTGTCAGTCACAAGCATTGCAGGCAACAACACCGAATTACGGAAGTCTGTAGTCTGTACTCAAGCCGCTGCAAAAACAAAAGTGCCAACACCTTTTAAAAAAAACCTATGCGGTAAAATTCTGAAGAAAAGAGAAACTAAAAAACAGCACGGACTCACAACTAAGGCAAAGACTTCAAAAAATGATGGTCTTGTGGGTATAAAGTCCGGTGAAAAAAAAAACAGGGATGCCACAGAATGTGCGATGGTCTCAAACATCATAAAAGCACAATCAGAATCAATCCAGCAAAGTTTAGATGAATCAGCAGTCATCAGTAAAGTCCTCAATGAAAGCAGCTTTCTCGCGCCGGTGTCATCAAATAGTGATGCTAAACTAGATTTGAACATTAAGAATAAGGCAGAAAGTCTCTTGGCAAACTCGCACTTCACAAAAGAAGTCTTCGTATTACATGATATAACAAAAGAGAAGAGACCTTTAGAGGTAGCGAAGTCTCTTGAGCCAAATACTTTACATATTGATGAGTTGAAGTTGCTCTCCACAATAAAGATGACGCCCGAAGACTCTGCTTCGGCTGATAGGGTTTCAATTGATGACGCAATGACACTTTCTAGCAGTCCGAATGAATGTACGAGTATTATGAAGGAACAAATCCAAGAATCAATCACATCATTGAAAAATTCTGAGAATCTTTCAGACATAAAAGCTCCAAATCGTTTTTCTCGAGAGCTCTGTTGTTTGTATGAACATCTTATTGATTCAGGAGCGTCACAGCTGTTGTTGAATGATAATCAAAAACGTCCCTCTAGAGTAACGAAAGGAAAAAAAATTGTCAAATTGCAACAAACATCAATTGAAAATATATCAAAAACAAAAATGATTAATGAGCCAACTAGGGTTATACCAAAACGCGGCAGACCTTCAAAATCAAAAAACACCAACAATACAACTACAACTACCTCCACTAATACTTTCAAATCAGAAAATAGAGGATTGACAAATACAACTAATACAGAGAGCATAATAAGTAGCAGTATAGAAAAAATTGAAGACATTAAATCTAAGGTATCAGCCAAAAAAAATTTAGAAAATACTGGAAAAAATAATAATATATATGACAAATTTGTATGGAATAATAAATTATTGGAAAATTCAAAAATCTGGTATGATCAGATAAATGACGTTTATCTAACGAATAGATTTTTATGCATACTTAATAATAATGTGTCTAGAACACAAACAGTTGCTGAAGTAGCGTCGTTTTTTCTTTCTTTGAAATAACTATTAACTATAAAAATATAATCATTATAATAAACTCATTACAAACGCCACTTAAACATCGTATAAGTATTTATACTTTCATAATAATATCATTAATATCAAGATTTTAAAATACCTAGTCTCCCTATTTTTGTGTTGATATTATACAGCAATGAAAAGCATTAAATATGTCTATCAAATACTAATTTAAATTTATTAAAATACTAATTAAATTTTATTTTTTTATTAAATTCAAATAAAGATAAAATGAGAGGGTTTATCGCAATTCTCTCGCACATTATTAAAAACAGTATTGACGTACTCAATTTAGATTGGAAAAACATATATTAACATTTCATCTTATAATTATTAAGATTAAGAGAGTGCAGAATAGATGACAATTTTTTTATGTGCAGGATTTCAGAGGCTGAATAGAACAATAATACATCGTCGCTTCAATTGTGTTATCGAAATTTGAGCTAAGAAATCTTACGAATTCAGCAGATGTACTACATTAATTCAATGAAGTAACTTTTAAGTCTAAGCATTCATGTTACTTAGTACAGATCTAGATTTTGCTGTTCTGAGAATTTGCTTATAGTATGACCTTAATGTAAAAGCTTCTACTCAGCAAAAAGTATGCTATTTAAAACGTCAGCTCGTTTAACACAGCCACAAGAATTCAAAGCTCCAGCATTCAAAGCTCAATTATTCATTTAAAAATAATGAAACATATTTGCAAAGGACTTTGAATTTGTTTATACTAATTGCACAATTTTTACACAATAGAAACATTCTACGCAACCGGCGCTCCTACTTGTACGACTGCCGGTCGCCTAGCCGCAAGATCATGACGAGTAGCTGCAGTTCGCTTTCTTGTTTGCATGGCAGCAGGGGCCAGCGCATCAGTGTTGCACAGGAGTGCACAGTCCATCACTGAGGTATCGTCTACTGGAGTCGATTGAGAGATACCTCCGCTTGTTTCGCGACTTTTGTTCTGTAGCTCATCGTAGGCGGCAGCCAAGATGAGAGAGGATTGAGATGAATGGGATTCGGTTGTTGAAATAATTGGGCCGCTTTGTGGTATAACAGGGCCATAATGTTGCGATCTTTTAGGAGTGCATATAACTTCAGAAGAGTGATCCGCTGAGGACAGAAAAGTCCATTGCGAATTTTTGCACAACCGTTTATTTGTAATTGCACCTTCGCTTGTGTGTAGTCTCCCTTTGCGATGTCTACTAGTAATTAATGAGGAGTCTGAAGTTGGCTCTAGTGTCTCTGTGAGTCCACGTATTGTTCCGCAATCTCCTTCACTGGAGTCTCCCTCTTCTAATGCGTTTTTTTTGACAATGGAAAACTGCTTTGATTCTGTTCGTCTCATCAAGTGTGGGAAAGCACACGGGCCTTTAGCTTTGTATTCCGCGAGTGAGGGGCGTTGTGGTTTTTTAATCATTGTAATTTCAGGGATCGGAGGAGGCGCCCGATTATTGCGACAGTAGTAAGGTCTGCAGCCATTGAATTTCATATAACAAGCGTTGCATACGAGATCCATCCAAGCATCATCGAAAACTGTCATAAATCTCCATTGTGGTGTTTGCACTGTACCGCATAATAAGCACTTACACCCCGCCCTATTAACTTTAGGGCGTCCCGCTCGTTTATAGTATGCATTAGATGAAGCCCGAGTTTCTTGCTTTTGATGATCAGAAGCTCCTACTTCTTTAGGCGTAACCTCTTCTGCTAGATTGCGAAGAAGAATTCCCTCATCCTCTTCCTCCGAGTCAGAATTCGTATCATCACTCGTTTCGTACAAATATGACAAGTAATGTGATCTATCTCCGCGTTTACGAAGTGTCCGTCCGGGATTTGTGAGTTGTGGATTGGCACCCTTCCAATCTAAGTTTATTTGTCGCGTCAGAAATTCTGTGCTGAAGCGAGCTGTCAAGTGATGATAAGAGGGCTTAGACTTTAACGCGCGCACTTGATCAACAGACATTGAAAGATGCAGTAACTTTTTTTCCTCAGATTTCTCTGATGGCAGGACATCTACCTGATATTTCACTTTCGCATTATAAATGCAAGTGCTCATCAACGCTTTCCCTAATGACTCAAACGTTTTCTTCCTTGATGACTCCACATTTTTCATCGTATTGCTTTTGATGAATGGGTCGGGAGCCATAAGAGTCTCGAAAACTTCTGCAAGGTCTTCTGCACTGATCAAACGACACACCTCCTCAATCGTCAAACTCTCCACTTTTTCGTCCAGTATGCCGTTGGATCCCTCGAAATTCTCCTCAGGGATATCATCCATGGTCGCAACGGTCGAGACAGCTGAACTAGCTTGTTCAGCTGCTTCATTTTTATTCAGATTATTTTTCCCAATGTATTGCTCTATACTCTTTGATTCGAGAATCGGTGGCGTATAAAGGCCAGCTAAAGCCGCTTGAGTGAATATTTGGGATCCAGATGAAATCATTGTATTTTTTCGACGTTTATTGCGTTGCTCTTGAAGATTACCAATATCCCAGAATATTGAAGGTCGAAAACTGAATCTCGTGAAGTCAAAGATGTGCGCAATTGAAGGCACTCGGTTTGTTGTCTGATTAAGTGTAAACTTTTGTGTACTTTTTTTCTTGGGAGGCCAATTCTTAATATACACTTCCAGGTTCAAAGATTCTGCTCGTTTATTTTTAGCGGACTGTTTGAATAAAGTATGAGTGTTTGACATAAGTTTCTTTCCAGTGGGGCTATGATGATTTGGCATATCTTGGAGAAAGGGCTTAGAAAATGAACGCCGCTTTGTGATTCCTATATCCTCGAAGTCGTTGTTCGCTTTTTGCCGACGCTGTCGCAGTTGCCGGCTTGACTCATTGGCGACGGCGCTGTCAATACTCCGGCGTGACATGCAATTGCACTTCGATGTAAATCAAATAAGGAAATCTTTGTGACAAAGATAGCGATAATATTGAACACTTAGGGTTAAGACAGACGACATTTCAAATATCTTTAAATTTACCGTATATTATTATTCAGGCTATGATCGATCGAAACAGAAGTAGTTAGCGCCACGAAACACGTAGTTACTATAAATTGAGTGAAATTTGATTGCTTTCTCTTCGCCGGGTGACAAAAGCGCGGTGAAGTGTATAATCTCTTTTAGTATATATATCAGGAAATTGGAACTTAAAGGAATTTATCAAAAAAGATTCTGATTTTGTAGCTTTTTTCTCCTTAACGTTTTAATTCCCTGTATTTGAGGCCGATCATGCAATGATCATTAAGAAAAAATGATGACTTTGGCATGGAGGTAAAAAGTGGCTTTATATTCAACAATGTTTCCCGCCGCGCAAGTGCTATATGAGCATCTATATAAAGTGCATGCAATTTCGGCTGTTAAAAAAAAAAGCAGATATAGTATATAAATATCGTTAATAATTATCTACCAGTATGAGCTCTCGAGAAGATATGAATGCTGATGGAGATGCATCAGATTGCACTTCTTTATCAGAATTAAGTGTAGATGCCATTTGTGAAAATGTGCAGATTAGATTCCTAAAGCCATTACCCTTAATGTATACTTGGCTTGGAACCATACTTCTAAGTGTAAATCCATATAAAATGTATCCTGATCTGTATGATGATAAAATGAAAGAAAGATATTATAAAAATTATAATAATATTGAACCTCATATATTCAACATAGCTGCTGATAGTTATCGTCGAGTACGTAGATCAAATGGCTATGAAGCAATTATATTGATGGGAGAATCTGGATCAGGAAAAACTGAAGCAGCACGATTAATATTATCTTATTTGGGTTACGCATCTTTGCAAGCATCAAAAGGAGTAAAAGATAATAGTTCAAAAATTGAAGATTTATTGTTAGAGGCTGGAAAAGTTTTAGAAGCTTTTGGGAATGCTAAAACTTCAATAAATAATAATTCATCAAGATTTGGTAAATTAACTTCCGTAACGTTTGAAAAGGAAAGTGGAAAAATGCAAAGTGCAAAATTAAGTGTTTTTTTATTAGCTAAATCACGAGTAACTTCAATTACTTCTGGAGAACAATCATTTCATATAATACATTCAATAATGAATTATATAAAAAATAATAATAATAAAATAAATGATATTGAATTTGATAATCCAAAAAATTATAATTATATATCTAATATATATAATAATAATAATAATATAATAATTCCAAATTATTTAGAATTAAATACAATAATTGAATCTTTAAAAATATTAAAATTTTCAGTAGATGATCAATTATTAATTTGGCGAATAATTGCTGGTATAATAACATTAGGTAATATAGAAATCACAACAACAGAAAAAAAAAATAATAATTTTAATGATAATCATGCAATAATATTGAATACAGAAAAAATAAAATTAATTAATAAATATTTAAATATACCAGAAGGATTAGAAAAAGCATTAATTACACAAAAAGTATATAATGATTATAGGTTATTATCAGTTGAAAAAGCTATAGAAAATCGTGATGGTGCAGCAAGAATATTATATGAAAAATTATTTGATTATTTAATTATAAAAATAAATAAATCTTTAATGAATATAACAACAAATACAAATACAACAACAACAACAACAACATTAACAACAGAGATTGATATTCTAGATATTTATGGTTTTGAAAAAGAATTAATTAATTCATTTGAACAATTCTGTATAAATTATGCAAATGAAAAATTGCAATCACATTTTATAACAAATTTAATAATTAAAGAAAAAGAATTATATATTAAAGAAGGAATAATAAATAATAATTTTTTATTAGAAAATGATAATTATAATAATAATAATAATATAATAAATTTATTTGACGGTATAAATTTACAACCGGGAGCTTTTAAATTATTGAGTGATACATCAACAGTACCAGGAATAAATAATAAAGATGAATATTTTAGTGAAGCAATTAAACAATTACAATTAAAAATATTTAAAAATAATAAATTAAATATGCCAAATAATAAAACAACATTTACAATAATGCATAGTTTTAGTCCAGTTGAATATAATGCATTAGTAAGTTTAAAAAAAAAAAAAAAAAAAAAATATTTTTTTTTACTTTAGGGATTTGTTGTACAAGATAAAAATAGTTTAACAAAAGATATGCAATTATTAATATCACAAAGTTGCATACCATTTTTGAATTTAAATAAATTAAATAGTGGAGGTTTAGAATTTTCTCAATCATTAAAAGTATTATTAAATCGTTTAAATAATACAGAAATGGCATCATTTATAAAATGTTTTAATCCAAATAATATAAAGAGTCCAAAATTATTTGATAAAAAAAAAGTAAAATTACAGATGGATTATTCTGGATTAAATAAAATTTTAAATATAATGAAAAATGGTTATATTTATAGAATTGATATAAATTATATAAATAATATAATAAATAATTTACCAGATAATTTAATAATTAAAAAAATATTAAAAAAAAAAAATACAATTGAATCATATAAAAGTATAATGAGATATTTATGTCAAAAAGAAAAAGATTTTTTAATTGGATTTACTAAAATATTTTTTAAAAAAAATAATAATAATCGTGATATAATAAATACATTACTAAATATAGAAAATAATGAATTAATTAAATTATGGAAAAAATATATAAATAATAAATTAAAAGGAATAATATGGTTAATAATATTTTGTATAAAATTATTAAAAATATTTAAATTAAAAAATAAATCAATATTATGTATACAAAAAAATTGGAGATATATTATAACAGAAAGAAATTTTATTATTAAAATTGAATCATTAGAATATTTACAAAATTTAATTAAAAATCAATTAAAAAAAAATAAATCAACAATAAAATTAAATAAAAAAAATTTAATTTTACAAAATAATAATAATAATAATATTAATGAAATAATAAATAATAATAATTTGTTATTAAAATATAGTAATGATTTATTATTAAAAGAAAATAATAAAATAATAATAAATAATAATAATAATAATAATTGTAATGATGATGATGATATAAAAACAACTTATACAAGTGATAATACAATATCCCAAGAATCAATTAAAATAATTAAAAATAATATTTTAACAACAACAACTTTAAATATTTTATCATCAAAAAATCCAATAAATGAAATAAATAAACAAGATTTAAAAAATGAAATTAATAATTTTAAAAATTTACAAAAGGAAAAAATTAAATTAAAAAATATTTCTGATAATAATAAAAATTTATCAAATCAATCTCAATCAAAAAATAGATCTCAATCAAAAAATAAAAATAGATCTCAATCAAAAAATAGATCTCAATCAAAAAATAGATCTCAATCAAAAAATAGATCTCAATCAAAAAATAGATCTCAATCAAAAAATAGAAATCAATTTATTAATAAAGATTACTATGAAAAACAACAAAAATTTAATTATTCATATAATGAATATAAAAATCATAAAAAAAAAAATAATTATAATTATTTAAATAAATCACAAAATGATTTTCAAAATCAATTACAAAATTACAAAATAAATTATAATGAAAATAAAAATATTGATTATAAACAAAATAAAATAAATCTTTTATTTGAAAAACAAAATAGAAGAAGTTATAGTATACAAGATAGATCAAATCAAATATATTCACAAAATTATGACAATAATAATAAAAATAATTTTGAATTGAATAATAATAAAAATTATTATAAATCACGTGGTCGTACATTATCAGAATCTCGAAATTCTAATTCTTCTACAAGATATAATTCAAAAATGAATTGTAATGAAGATAATAAAAAAAATTATAAAAATTATTGGTGGCCTGTAATTTCTTATCTTGAAGAAAATACAAATAATAATTCAAATTTTAAAAATGATAATAATATTTTACCGCCCTTACCTCCTGGCAGAAAAAAAAAATTTGAAAAAAAAGATAACGATCTTAGTTTTGATTTAGATAAGATACATCGTAGAGGAGCAAGTAATTCACGATATTAAAAAGAAAAAAAAAAAAAAAAAATGTTTTATGAAGAAAAAAAAAAAAAGCTTAATTTGTGTTATCTTCAAATTCTCTTTATTTTACAAATGCATTTTTTTTTTCTTATCAAATATAAAAAACTCCTCCATAATATGTCGATAAATCAAATCATTGCGCTAGAGCAGTTTCCGTAAATCAAACTAAAAATTGGCTTTTAAAACTAGCGCTTAAAATGAGACCTGATAATCTAGTAATATTTAGTAACAGCTAGGGCTTATTAATATAATTTAGCTGGTTGTCCTGCTGCAGGATAATGAGGAGTGTTTAATAAAGGTTTTGTTGTTGTTGTCTCAGGTCGTCTGTTATTATTTTCTCCCCCTCCTCCTCCTCCTCCTTCATTATTATTATTAATATTTCTTCTGTTTCTTCCAAATCGTTTGATTTCAGAACTAACCACATCACTTGAATTTAGATTTCCTGGTGTTTTGTCATCTACAAAAGCAGCACGTAAGCTTGATGTTACATCTTGAACAATTCGACACGAAGGATGTGCGATTGGCCACTCTTTAAAGTTTGAAGGTTGACTATGTCGTATAACATCCTGTTTTGAAAAAAAATTCCAAATTCAGAAAAAAACTTACATAAGGCATTGTGTTTTTTTTTTTGGATAAATAAGGAAGATTTTCAAGATATACGGAATCATTCCAAACAACATCACGAATTAGATGTCCAACAGATTTTATAACTTGCTCAATAGTTATGGATTGTATGATTTCTTGTTGTTCAGTAGTTAAATGAAAAACCTATATTATTATTATTATTGATATCATATATGAATAATAATTTTGATGAATACCTTTTCTCTGAGAATATTTCTTGCGATTTGATCAGTCTTAAGTGGAGGACAACAAACTTCTAAGACCCAAAGAATAGTGGCAGCAACCCAATGACTACCAGGTAATCCATCTAGAATTAATCCATTCGAATAAATTGAAAGTGCTACAGCAAGTGTAAAATCCCATAATACATCCAAAAGATCACGTTGTATAAGAGAACGAAATAATCTGATAAAAAAAAAATAGGGTTTTTTCTTAATATAATTATTTTTATTATCTTTTCACTCCCCCCCCTCCCTGGTGACCATAACTAGCAGCTCACCCCCTTATAGCTAGACTCGATGACTTCCCTCACGTAACATTCGCTAAAAGATGACGATATATAATTTCATACAATACACAATAATAATCTACTTTAATTTCTGTTATTCTTCTAAATAAATTAGATTAAATAATCGTAAAATTATTTTTTTTGTTGCTTACTGAGGACAGGGAGGTGGCCCTATTTGCAATTGAGCAAGGTATAGCAGAAGAAAATCTGTCGGTGTCCGACGGGCCAGAGAAATTCCTTGCAATGTGTCAACAAGATGCACTTCGACTTCTCGAACGGCTGCTGCGTTTCCAAGCTGCACGACGACGCACTATTTTATTTCTGAACGATGCAGACAAGCTAAAGTGAAGCAATTCTAAGGTTTCTAGTATAGAAAATAAGAGAAAGCATTACTAAGTAATAGCAACACCCAAGATTTTTTTTTGCATCATCAACAGCAACTCACTTATCCCTTTAACTTACTTCAGCGCACATTTCTGTAAACTCGTCAAGTGTCTTGATATTCTCATCAGCAGCGCTTTCTAATAGTTGTGCGCCGAAATACAAACATGCAGCTGAAAGCTTAGGCAATTCTTCAGCTGAAACTTCATGAGTAACCATAGCCATGTAAGAGTCCCATGCGTGGACAGCCGTGAAAAAAGTTTGACTTGTCCATCTGAATAAACAACACGCCTCGCTCATCCATTGAACGATTCTGTGTCTATGATCTCTACTGACATGTGGCTGTCTTCTGCCAAAGACAACAACTTGTCGCGATCTGCACCAGTCTAAAGGCATGAACCTTTTTTCAAGTGTTAATGTTTCTTGCCAATGTCTTTTTGTCATATTAGAGACATCTGACACGGGTATTATTTCTGCAATATTGAGTTGCTTCCGGGCCCGAGCAGTCATTGGTGATGGAGCACTAGTACAAGAACCAGTAGTAATGTTTTCTGAATTACTACTGAGAGAATTTGCTGATGTAGAAAGATTCGATAAAATTGACCACGTAGTTCTTTGGTTTTTCGTTAGTTTTATACTTTTTTTTTCTGGGATATACCCACCACCAAGACCTTGGCGTGTTAATTTGATAGTAGTTGTGGCATCAGATGAAATGCTTGCCAGCATTGATGCAACTGAGGATTCTGAAGAACGATCATCTGAAGAGCGAATATACGTAGCTGCCCTTTTCAAATTGTTCTCCTCGGGCCAAAGTCCTCGATTATTGTTCTCAACACGCTGATTATTCGATGTTCTAGAGAATGCTGAAAAAGAAGCATTATTTTAAAGAACAACAATCACAATTTTCTTTTTTTTTTTACCTCCTCCTGGACAACCTGTAGACCTTTGGGTCATATGAAATAATACACTTCTAAATGAGTTGTATGGACGCCACTACCAATATGAGGCTAATAGAGGATGGGGTTAGTGGCTTTCTGTTTAAGCAATATGCTAGTCCCACTGATGAGCATCAATAGGGTGGTGGTAATGGTGGTGTTGCAGCGTGGTCTTATATATGCGTTGTTTTTGTTTTGTTGTTGTTGTTCTTTCTGTTGTTGTTTTTATACTCAAATTATATCAAATCAAATCAAATCAAATGCGAAGAATTAGTGGTACTCATGTGACATTAAATTTTGCCACCATGAGATGGACCAGTCACAATCAGGAAACTATTAGTCGCGTATAATGTGCTAAACACACATAAAATTATAAAGGTAATTAAATAAGATTTTTAAAATAAAAAAAATTTTTTTTTTTTATTAGATAATGTGAGCATAATGACCCATCATGTAGAAACAATACATAATTTTAAAAATAAAACTAAACAAGAAATATGGTTGGAATATACATCACGAAAAATATATCAAATACTATTGTCAATATTAATCTTAATTGGATTTATAATTGGATCTTTAATATTAATTTCTTTTTTGACTTTTGTGATTTTTTCAATTTTCATAATTGGGATAATTTCTTTTGTTTGTTATTGGTGTTTGAGTCTTGATCGCTCAATTGGATTTTTAGCACAACATATGAATGAAAACATACAATATACAAACTTCATATTAGGTCTATGAAAAAAGAAATTGTTGTCATTAATTATGGAGCCGGAAATTTACGTTCGGTACTTAATGCACTCGAATATATTGGTATTCATGATTATAAAATAGGAACTACTCCAGATGATATTAAAAATGTAAGACTTTTTTTTTTTTTTTTTTCAATAAAAATAAGGCTGACAGAATAATTATGCCCGGAGTGGGACATTTTGACTCATGTATATTAGCACTAAAAAAGAATAAAATTTTCGAACCATTATTCAATCATATAAGCGAACAAAAACCTTATTTAGGAATATGTATAGGTTTACATATTTTATGCGAAAAAAGTGAGGAAGCACCCAACATTTTGGGTCTTAACATATTAAATAATATTGTAAGGAAATTATCAGATCATTTGTGAAAATTCAGAATGTTGAATACTTAAATTCAAATTTATCAATTCCACATATCGGTTGGAACAGTTTAGATATATATAATGAAAAAAAAGAACTTGATTTGGGACATAATATATCCCATTTGGGACGTATGTATTTTGCTCATTCTTACTGCATCGATGATAAATATACGAAATCTTTAATAAATGACGGATGGACACTTTTACATACGAATTATGGGAATAAAAAATTTATATCAATGATTAGAAGAAATAATGTTATAGCAACACAATTTCATCTTGAAAAATCTGGTAAATCTGGTTTACAATTATTAAAATGGTTTATAAATGACGAATTAAATGATAATATAAATCTCAAAAATAATTATAATAATTATTCGACAGGCATAGCAAAACGTATAATAGCCTGTTTAGATGTTAGAAGAAATGATTTTGGAAAATTAGTAGTAACAAAGGGATGTCAATACAATGTTAGAAATAATAATGGTTTAATAATAGATTTAGGAGACCCAGTTTTTCTAGCTGAAAAATATTATCATGAAGGAGCTGATGAAATTATATTTCTGAGTATAAAAAGTTTTGACAATGATGTTTCAGAGGTAAACTTTTTTTTTTAAAAATATTTATTCCAGGATTATGATTTACTAGATATTATTTCTCGTACAACTAAACGTGTATTTATTCCAATTTGTATTGGAGGTGGTATACGTAATTCTGATCAAATTTCAGGACTTAAAATTGCTGAAGCTTATTTTAATGCTGGTATATTGAATTTTTTTTCTTAATTTTTTTTAATTTTTTTCTTTTTTTTTTTCACGTTTTTTTTTTTTTTTCCAAGGAGCTGATAAAATGGCAATAACTAGCGATGCTGTCAAAAGTGCTGAAGCTTGGTTCACTTCTAATAGAAAAACATTTGGGACTTCATGTATAGAACAAATAGCAGCACGATTTGGGAAACAGGTAAAAAATGTCCAATATCAATTATTTATTTTCATATTATTAATATTAAATTTAAGTATTATATTATTATAATTTTTATTATTTTCTAAATATTATAATCATTATTATTATTACTATTATAACTTTAATTATTATTATTATTATATTTATAATTATTATTATTATTACTATTATTTCTTTAATTATTATTATTAATCTTATTATATTCTTATTAATTATCATTTATTCTTATTATTATTATTATTATTACTTTTATTATATCGTGTTTAATTATCTATTATCTTTCTAAAAATACTACGATCTATTATAATAATTATTTATTTATAATTTATTATTATCATTATTATAATTAATATTATTATTATTACAATAATCACTTCTATTATTATGATTACTTATATTAATTTATTACTAATTATCATTTATCATTATTATTAATGTTATTATTATTCTTTCTAATTATACTACAATTTATTATAATAAAAAAAAAAAATTTATTATAATTATTATTATTAATATTATTATTATTATTATTTATTATTATTATTATTATTATTTATTATAATTTTTAAACATAATAATAAACTTACAATTATTTTTGTTATATAATTTATTATAGGCTGTTGTATTGTCTATTGATGCGAAATGTATAATAGACTCAAAAATGAAGAGAGATTATTATGCAACCAGTAAAGGTGGAAAAATAATTCATGACATTAAAGTTTGTGATTTAATTATTGCTTGTGAGGCATTGGGAGCAGGAGAAATTCTTATAAATTCAATTGATAATGATGGAACAAACTCAGGATTTAATATTGATTTAATTGATTCAATTAAAAGGTTCACAAGATTACCTTTGATAGCATCAAGTGGTGCTGGAACAGCTGAACATTTTTTGGAAGTATTTAAAAAAACAAATGTAGAGGCAGCACTTGCAGCAGGAATATTTCATAGAAAAGAAGTATTTATTCAAGTATGACCCAAATTTTTCTTTAAACTTTTTTTAGGAAATTAAAAGGTTATTATTTATTAATAATATTAAATGTTGTCTTGAAAATTAAAAAAAAAAAAAAAATTGTAATGTGTAATTTCATAAATCGGAATCTGAAACTTCAGAAAAAGAAAACTGCTACTTTACTGATTTAAAAACTAAAACTTCAGAAAATTATAATTTATTCGATAGAATGGAAATATTAATTTTATAAATTTAATTTAAAAGAGAATAGAATTTATTGTGGGAAATTTTTTTAAAATTTTAGATTTTATTACTCCCGACTTATACAAAATAGAAATTTTTTTATTACCATCAATAACAATATATGATTTAAGTAATTCTGATTTTGGTTCAAAAAAAGTTAATGTCGTAGAAATTAATTTAGAATCAAGAATAGAACTAGGAGGGATTTTCTTATAAGAAAAAAAAAACCAGTTTCCTTCCCCTGTTTGTTGACTTATAATATGGAATCCAACATATTTCCAATCAAGACCTGATTTAGTAAATACTGCGCTTGTTATATATCCAGTATTGAGAATATGAAAATCATTAATATCACCGACTAATTTAGGATCTGATTTCAACCATGTCATAACTTTATTACGACGAGTATTATAAGGTGTATTAAATTTCCAACATTTATTTGATATAATTAATATATTTAATATGAATATAATTTGCCATTTCAGTAACATATTTTATGTGGTGACCACTCTTGATTTTTTCTTAATTCATTTTTTTTTTTTTTTGCACGTTAACATTTTTTAACATGATAAAATTCATTTTTCTTCTTTTTTTCATTACAATCGCAACCACTTATGCCGGTATACTTAATAGGAATACAAAGTATTCATTCACATGCGATGTGAATCCACAAAGAGCACGTTCTTGCAGTAAAGCTACTTGCATAAAAATGTGTGGAGAAAATAACTATTCTTTTAGCAAAGATAGCGTCGATCGTACATGTTCTTGTAGATCGAATTAGATAGATTTATATCAGTATTTTTTTATTGCTGCGCATATCCTTTAATTAAAAAAACTTTCAGAAAGTTTTGTTATCATCTCTATATCATTTTTTGTCATAAATTTATTTATTAGATCTTCTTTCAAAACATTTTCGTTCATCAAAGTTGAAGAGATTGATTTGAAAGGACTTGGGTTAGGATTATTGAGACTCGTTTGAGGATTTTTGGGAGTTGGTTGAGGAGGATATTTGGGACTTATTTGTTTGTGAATAGGTATAATATTTGTTTTGGGATCTTGAGATTGGATAGAGTTCAATTTTAAATAATTTTGACCACGATTATGTTTAATTTGTTCGTTTTTCTTTATTTCTATATTAATTTGTTTGGGTATAACAAACAAATCAATATTTTTAGTTGCCTTTTGATATAAAAATTGACTCCCTCTGAATGAATCTTTATATAAGACTGTACAATATTCAACTTGTAATCCTTTTGTATTATAAGTACAATGTATATTTTGTATTTGAGCAAAATTTGATCTAAAAACAAAATTAAAACTTAATATCTATTACCTTAAATTGCCGAATTGATACAAACAAGGTTCCAAATGAAATGAACCTTGCATGGTATTAAAATTATCATCATGAGTTATAATCGATTTTCTTGGATTCATTAAAAAATAAAAATTATTCTTACGTAGTAAATTTGTCTTGACTTATTTTTTTTTCAGAAATGGGTGTTTCAAACCAAATCGGCTTTACTGCTTGAAAACCATATATTTCATCATTATCAAGAACAACCTAAAAATATTCAAATATTTCACAATTATTATTATTTAAAATAACATTTATAATCAAAATATTTAATTTTATTTCAAAAAAAATTGAATAATTTTTTATGAATAATCATAATAATTAATATAATTTTTTCTTATAAAATAAGAATTATATTTTGTCTAATTATTTATAAAAATCATATTTATAATAATATTTAATTCATAATCTTAAAAGTAATATTTTTCTATGATTACAATCATTTTTAATTTAATTATTTTTACATAATTATTTATAATTATATTTATTTTAATTTTAAATTTAAAATGATAACTGTATATCTTAATACATTATAATAATAAACAATTATTAAAAATGTCATATCAATAATAATAATAATACAATAAATATAAGATATTATGATATTAATTATAATTTATAATAATTCGTAATAGTAATAATAATAAAACTTATAACTGGATAATTACTAAGACATACAGTAATTGTTGATATATATCCACAAGCAACTTCTTTTATTGAATGTCCATTCCATAATTCATTTGAAACACTTGTTGGTTCACGAATAAACTTAAAATTTTCTGATTTTTGTTTGATAAATTTTTGTGCAGCGGTAGCTACATTTGTTGCTGCTTTTTGAATTATGGCTGCTTTACTACTTAAAAATGGATTACGACTTAAAGTACTAGGTGTTGGGGCTTGAAGTGCTTCCTCTTGTAGCTTAAAGGCACCCCAAAGAAATATGCGACCTTTTGATGGCGTGATACATACTGCAACAAAATCCCGACCACAACTTATATTTGTTACGCGAAGAAAAGCTTCTGGTGTTTTTGGTAAATCCGATATTAACAGATCTGTTGGAAAATTACGTGGCTTTTTTTCTTTTTGTCCCAAACCAAGTTGACCTCTGTCATTTCTTCCCCATACTTTAATACAATAGGGATCTCGACTTAATGCAACATTAAATCCATAACCACAACACATCTGTTAAAATAATCAATATAACAAAATGAATTTCATACGTACTTTTACACATTTTTCTTCTTTACCGGCAGAGTCGAATATTGGGACTCTCAATGGATAATAAATATTACTGGTTGGAGGTATTGTATTTAAGCCAACATGATGATGATCTCCCCAGATGTAAATATCACCACCCACACTTAAACTCATAGCGTGTTTCGAGCCAACACTTATACTAAAAAATATAATTCTCTTTTTTTTTACCTTGACATTGGAATATGTCTTAAAGATTCAATAACTTTTGGTTGTAAAACTCGAATAAATCTAATTTGGTTTATTCATTATTTTCGTAACTTACTGAGGTCCTACACCGCATTGACCGCAGCTATTATCACCCCAAGAGAAGCAAAGACCATCTTGAGTTACAGCTATTGAATAATCACCACCCGCTCCGACTTGTTTGATAAAGTATGTGAAATCTCGTATGTTTTTCATTTGAACACTTTCATGACCAGTTTGAGGATCCACTGAAACTTCGCATTGAGCGTCTTCAAAACAAACAGGTTTCATCGGGACATGTTTGGTATCTTTTACCTCAGGGCGTCCCAATTGACCTCTATCGTTCCAGCCCCATGTATAAACACAAGTGTTGAAACTACCGCGCTTCAAGTCTGTACGATTGCGCTTGAAGGATTGAGAATCTATTGAAGGATATTTATTTTCGTTATTTTTCTTGAATTCTGAAAGTACCACTAATGAATGATGGCCTCCAATTGCTATTTGAGATATTACTAATACTCGAGGGCCTTGAGTTAAAACAGCGTTAACAATCTGACTGCCAGCAGCTTCAGCACATTTAGCTCGTGCTAATAGATGATTCAGTGTCATATTTCGGAATCGATTTTCGGCATTTTGCATTCCCTTCCAAGACTTTTTGGCTCTATCATGAAGTAGCTGTAACAACTCCCAAGCCCATCCTCGCGGGTATACTTCTGTAGATACCTGTCGCACCTACAGAACTATAGCGTCAAACACGGACATACATCTAATCTCAGCGTCAGGAGAGAAGTGTTTGAAGGAGGCTTGATACTTGAACGCTGCCAAAATGCTTGATATAACATGAGAGGAGTACGGAGAAGAGAAAATGATACTAATTCACGTCGGAGAATTTCAACAATTGAAGCCGAGTCCTAGACATATACTTATGTACGCAAACATTCTTACATTATGTTGTTTTGCAGGTCTAAAACTCGATGAAAACTGACGCAAAAGATTACAAGCTCTCCACCAACGTTGAAGTAGTATTACGGAGTGGCAAACCATTTGAAAGTTATGCTGAACATGCAATTGAATAATCTCATGCATGTAAAATCCAGAAGATGCAACAAGCAAAAATTTATGGGCTTACGTACTCTAAAAATACAAACGCTTGCAAATGCCAAGCATTTTTTTGCAGCATTAAGCAACACGTTATATTGACTTCGAACAAAATAACCACGCCATGCTTTTTGTATGATACATGCCGAAGTGGCATTTTTTCGGTAAAATCTGAGACAAATCTCATGTCCATTAAGACTTACGCTAAAATATTACGATAAACGTTTCTTTGTGATAAAGCTTGAAGCATATGAAGCCGATCTTTAACACCTATAATGCGTCTGGCTATACGTTTAATTGGAAAAATGGCCTTCCGTAGATGCACAACGTCTAAGTATCTCTTTCTACATAACCAGCGCCGCACGTGTTTTTGAATAAAAACTACATTTTTAGTGACGACTGTTTCACGTTGTAACATTCCAAGCAAATTGGATTGAGCGACGTAACGCGTGCATAAAGCCTATAATTAGTATTAAGTATCAGGATGCATACTTTTAATAACGCTATTGCATGACTTCGTGCCGTATTCAATCGTAATTGTTCTGCTAAAAACATAGCCCGACGGCTACGCCACCAGCTTTGTAACATGATTGCTGCAACTTCTTGAATTGCATCTATCTCCTTTGCACGATTTCTGGTGAACATCAAATTTGAACAATCATTAAAAATCCAAAACATACCAACTAGAGATATAGCCATAATGAGCCACTAAGCACGATAAAAATACAAAAGCAAAACTTCACAATAGTCAGTCAAACAATTTCATGTAGTAAGGTGTATCGAAAAAATTTGATTCACAGCGATTTAATGAGAAAAGGTTGAAAAAAATAATTTTTTTTTTAAATTCAAAAACAGCTTACTCTGCCTCAGCTAAAAGATTAGTACGTGGTGGTGTTTTTCTTGGTGGACGTCGAAGTGCAACAAGAAGAAGAGAAGTCCCAAAAATAATGTTTGCTAGTTTTATGCATCTCAGAGACTTTCTAGCTGCAAGCAAACGTCGAATTTCACTTTGTATATTCAAAACAGCATCAGCTTTACGCCATCTTTGTACACGGGGTTTGAATGTAAGCCAGCTATTTTCCAATCTTCTTACAGCTGGTAGAAATGTTGAGATGATTTGATGGCGTCTACAATTAGAAATGAATTGAATTGAGCTTTACCGTTCCTCAAGCAATAGTGCAATTGGTCTAGATAGTAAAACTGAGTTATGACCGAGGTAAAATTCAGATGTTGGAATTTTAAGTGCTTCCACTAAAATCTTAGCTCTTCGTGAAGGATAACGATCATTATAAATTGCAGAAAAACGAAAAGAGTTCAAAAGAATGATAATTAAAAATATTTGAACAAATTCTTCATGTGTAAAGCGGATAGGAAATAACGTATGTTGTAAATAACAGTAAATCTAAAATCAATCAATAATTTTTTCCTTTTAACTTACGATTAAATGCATATCAATTAATTGTGAACTGATATGGTTAACATCATAATCATTTGAAGTCCCAGTTTTATTTGGATTTATACAGAAGATAAAGTTACAGGGTGTACTCCCTGTGACAATCAAAGATAAATCTTGCGTTATGGTTTTCCAATAACTTGTCAATGTTGACGGTCTGGGTACAAATTCATCCCCTAGAGGAGTCCCCACACCAGTGATTGGTGGTGATGCCCTACTAATTAGTGCATCCAACATTGGTCTAACTGTTCTTCTCAAAAGGCTATGTAAATCAGCTGGCAAACGAAATACTGAGTTATCCATCGCGAAATCAGAGGCTGAATAAACAACTTGTTGTGTAGTATGTCTAATGGCAAATCTTGCAGATTCACCTTCTTCAAAAACAAGTACATGTTTCAATTCTTTTTGAGAATGAAGCCTTTTAATAAATACACGTGCCATATTTACACCATATGAATCAGAATAAGGATTTATCACTATTGATTCTTTTGTTTTGTCTTTTTTCTTTAACCTGAAAAAACCTGATCTACTTTTACGTTGACGATATTGTTGTTCTTGTAATTTAAATTCTAAATTCAGATTTTCTAAATGAAATAATAAACCATATTGTGAATTAATATACGAGTCAATTAATAATTTTGGGTCATTCCAATTTGGGACTGATGATAGTGGTAAATCCTCCAGCAATATTTTACGTGCTAAAAATAATTTCAGATTCTTAAAACTTACATCGATTTAATATATCTTCAACAAACCAATTCATAATTATATCCTTAGACATATTTTGTATTACATCTCTCAATACTCCTCTTGAGGATCTTATAGTACCAGGACCATATATAATTGTGATGGAATTATTATTCTCAGATGATTTTGATTCTTCATTTATACGACTACTTATATATTGTATTAATCTTATATACAAACATTCTCCTAATTGATACAAAGCGGAAGGCCTTTGTACTATTATTGTTGCTATATCATTTTCCATATCCGGTATTCCTAGATATTCCCCTAACTAAGAAGAAATTCAAAAAAAAACAATAACTCACTGTAACACTAATACTACCAGAAGTTAACGCTTCACTTAATTCTCTACCCGTTGATATACTTATGTACGCAGCATCTATATATATTTTTTCTTTCGTTTCTAACCTGATAAAGCAACAATGAACAAAATTTGAAGAATTTCAGTGATTTCACCATTCGAAAATCCTAAAGTTGAAAATGCAGCTAGTATCTATAAGAAGAAAAAAATTTTTTATTTTTTTTACTTTAGCAAACTCTGCAACATGAAATTCCTTGTCGTCTTTAAAAGGACGAGGTAAAAATTTCAATACTGCTAAAGCATCAAATGGAGGTAAAAATGATGCTATTGGTAATTGATTTAATTGTTGTTCTAGAGCAACTACCGATATTAAAAAATGATACAAAATATTTGGGACTTTTTCGTCTTTTCGACGTACAACTACGGACACGGGAGGTCTAAAAAAAAATTATTAATAAGAAGAAGACTTACAGTTGCAGAGCCCAAGGACATACTTTGAATCCTTTTATCTTATTATAATTATTATAAAAAAGGCGATAAACAAATCCACTTGATGAACAAGTTGAAAAATGACCGAATGAATGCTATCATTGTATATGTTAAACTTACATACTTGAGTCAATGATTTGATTATTGTTAATGCTGCATCAATTTCAATAGCAACGACCTGCTCTTCTTCACTATATTGAGATGGCCAAGAGAGATAGCGAATTAATTGATTAGCACTATGAGCTCTTCCGGAACCAGTTGCACCTGAAATGATAATTGCTTGATTTTTTTTTCTTGGCATAAGTTCTCGAACTGCTTGACCGATTCCATGTGGATCATTGAAGGAAGTTGCTTGAAAATCGTAATTTTGTAAATTAATTTCTTTCTGTTCTTTAAATGGATTGACAGCTATGAACACCCTCGGTCCCAAAGTCAAATAAGAAAGCCCATTCAATAACCTTTGTCTTAGTAATGAAGAAATAGATATAGCATCAACTCTATCCACCAACGAAACATTGTCGATTACATCGATAGACTTGCATGATAACATGGGCTTCGATATGTCTGCAAGATAACCTTGATGACGACGGCTTAAAAGATTGTAGGGAATCAAATTCCATCTTGGGACAATCAAAGTCTTAACACGCAACTCTTGAGGTAGTGTGTAACTACGTATGAGTGTTCCACTACGAGGTAAACCATCATTGCGATCTCCCGCCCCCGATGTAGTTTCAGATATTGAGTCCTCTATTAGTACAGAAACAAGCACGCGACCCGGTTGAGCATTAGCATCTTGTATACGACCGATAATCCATGAATTATTGTACCAAACCCATGCCCAACTGCCGGGGATTATGGGTGTATCAACATGCGCAAGTTTAGAGATAGATGACATCTTTCGCCCAAGTTATATAATTTGCTCGATTGTGATTAATTTGAAAACATCATGTGTGATCCACATATAAATTTCGATTTAATCACTAGATCATTGCTGACAATGAGCACTATCGCAATTTCTTGACGACACATCCAAGTTTGCTCTTACAAATTTTAAGTGGAGTCTGCCAATACATGACACTCCGGCGCTTAGCGCTTCGGCACCTCAAAGTGCATCATAACCTCATTTAATAATCATGCTTAGGTATTCAGCCAGAAACGGGGATAACCTTGAAGCATTAGTCATATTCGATTGAGTCATGCAAGAATTGTTGCACTTTAGGAGAGTACTTCATTTTTTCGCAGTAGTACACTATTGAGCTAACCATCTAACGTATACAATGACCTCATAAATTCCATCTAATATATTGTGGCGTACCAACGATAATTTTCATAGAGAAGGTTCAAACATTACTACTACAAGTAATACTAATTCAACAAAGCAGGTTTTAACTAAGCTGTACTCTATCAGAGAGCAATTTAAAGCTTGTAACTCGCGCAATTGACTCTTCCAGATATGGCTTGAGAAATAAAACGCACAAAATTTAGATATGAGCAAGTCAAACAAATCACTCATTGATGAAATTTCAACATTCAATGACTTATAAACGGGTTGTACGTCAATACGCAAGAAAGTTTTGAGTGGCTCATACCAACTACTTTTCAGCAACGATCCTAATTCTTTTTAAATTGTATTGACAAAAGTGATTTTGGGCAGGGTGCACTAATTCTTACAAAATGCAGAGCATCTCAAATATCGGGAATTTTATAGAAAAAAGCTTTTAGAGATATCACATATAATATGCCTGCAATTCGCACGCAAAGAGAGCTTCTCTCTTACATATTTTCGAAGTCGCGTGGCACCCATCCACCACTAATTGCACCTGCAACTTCTTATAATTTTCAAAACCTGAATCTTTTGCGCTAGCTTTTACTAGATGCTATGCTGCTATAATTAGTACTCCAACGCAATTGTGCAGATAACATTGATTCTGGTCATGCAGCAATGTCTCGCGCGATTCAAGAATGCATGAATATCCTTCAACTGCGGTGATTCTCAGTAATGCAAGCTTTCATCTATCAAGCGCGCCGCATAACGACTAACTTTTGTCGGAATGTCAGACCCCTTGCCTTTTGCGGTGTTCTGCTTCCAGATTATTAAGGCATGGCTCGCAATCTTTCAGAAGAAAATCATAAGAGACTCAAAGAAACTTCTCAAACTCGGAAACAGCCATAATTGGTGGCGGCATAGACAGAGCGGCATAGCGCTAATCAAAACCGAAAGATGAATAACCAACGAAAAATTTATCGGCGTCCGAATTCTTTGTCATATTCGGCTGAAAATTTTAGTTTTGGGCGGCGCTACCTTGATGGGCATCAGCAAGAGGGTAGCAGTGCGCCCTTCGATAGTCATCACACGCGTAAAACTTTGACAGATCAACAATTGCTTAACGCGTCCGAGGTCAAGCAAAGACAACGTATTTTGACGCAGCTCGAAAAAAATGATTTGAATATTGGAAACACCCGCAAATTGGGACAGACAGGAGCTTCTAGTCTCTGCCAACTGAAAGAATATGCTTGTGAGGAATCAACAGATGACGAGCAAGCGTGTTTTCGTGAAAGGGTATGGAGTTTCCTTCATAATGGTGACGATCCTGTCTCTCGATTCAATAAACGTGATGATATGCAATTAAGTCCGAGACAATTCGCTCAATTGTCGAGTCAAGCACCAAGTCCCGCTCAAATTCCAATTAATCCTTTCCAAGAGGATATAGGTTTGCTGCGCGCTGCAGTCAAACAAAGTTTTCTAGAATCTACAGGTAGCCTTTCAACGACGTCAAGTAAGTTCTTACGCATAATAAGACAAATACATCAGATGATGGAAACTTCTCTTCTTCTTATGCAGTCCCAAAAGCTACCCCAAATCAATCACAGAGTTCTGTTGAATGTCCTCTCCTGATTCCTCCTCCCGCGCGCAAAGTAATTTATAAGCGTCCGCCAGATATTCGTCCCCCGACATTACCTCCTAAATTGACACCGCAACGTCAAATCTCTTATGGAATCGCTCCCTTGACGCGTGATGTCATAACACTTGTTGTGCGAGGAGATAGAGACACAATAAGTAGCCTTCAACCCTTCAAACTCCGTATACGACATGACGACACTACTACTCATAATGGGCAGCGAAGTAATAGTTCTATGACAGCATATGAAAAAGATCAAGTCATACAAGTGATGTTGTCACAAATGGCAAGAAATCCCGAATTGCAAAAATTTGGGTCTTCTAAATGGAAATCCTCTTTTTCGAAAAATCACATTATCGAGAGTCCATCCGCCGATAAAAAAAAATTTGGGAAAATTAGCTACTCATCAGTACGACAACCACGTGCGCTAATAGATGTTGAAGAGAATACAGCAGCAACAGGAGAATCCGCAGCTCCAGCAGCAGCAAGTGACAGTTACGACAATAATTATTATAATAATATAAATAGAACAACCGAGCTGAATAAAGGAGAACAAGATTCAATATTACTACCAGCACCAATTGCCTCAATCACAGAAGGGATTAAGAATTTGACACATAAAGAATTTCGAGTATTTCTTATGGCAGTACGAAATGGAAATAAACCACCATTGAATATAAAATCATTATCGAGAATGAAAATTGCTCTAGGACTCGAATTACTTTATTCATTCATGATACAGCTTTGTGATTTGGATTGGGACATACCAATTTATCCCCCACCACAATATTCTGCTTTGAAACATTTAGGTGTCTATAGAATTGAATGTTTAAATCGTTTACTTTCATGGACAATTGGATTACCTATAACTAATAATAATAATAATAATAAAATTAATTATAATAATAATAATAATAATAATTTAATGAGTCCAAAAAAAACAATAATTATATTAAAAAATTTAACCGAGTTTTTAAATAATCTTCAATATTTAGAATTTGATTCTATACAAGTTCCTCCTATAGCAATTTCTTTATATACAGTATATGCTTTATCTTCAATTGATAAAGGTGAAAGATTTATCGGTAGACTATTACTTATATTACCCTGGCATTTATCTTTTTTATTATCAGCTTTAATTACTGTAAGCCGTGATTTTCGTCATCCAAGAAAAACTGACAATATATTAACAACAATATTTGGAGCCTTAGTAGGGTCTCAGGATAAATCTGAATGTCCATTATGTGAATTCTTCGGTGTAGGAGATATAATTAATAACAATGAAAATTTCAAAAAATCCATTTCATTAGATGATGATCATTATACTCATGCAAAGATTTTACCGAAATTGATTTCTCAGATTCTAGAAATTATTCGATCTATGCAACCATAATCCCATAATTAATTTTGTATATTTTTTTTTATAAATTTAAAAATATTCAGAAGTTATCTTTAATTGACAATAACAGTTTTTTTCTAATAAAATAATTTTTACAAAAATTTTTCAAATTCAAATTTCCGATTCCATCTCAATTGTTGATTTTTGTGAATTTTCGTCAAATTTTCTTTCTGAGTGTTTCCTCTCTATTTGTGTCACCTTTTCCTTATATATTTTTGGCTCTTGTGAAATTTCCTTGCTTTCCTTTATTGTATTCAAATTTTCTTCTGAAATTCTTTCTGTTGATAATTTTTTTAATTCAGCAATTTTTTCGATTGATTCCTGAGAATTTTCTTTGATATTTGATAATTCATTATCGTAGTTTTTTGTCAAATCGGATATTGAGGATTCATTTATAATATCCTCGGAAAAATTTAACGTATTCTTTAAATATATATCAAAATCAGATTCTACATTGATAGAAAAATATTATTTCTCAAATCTTACTTGAATTCTCATTTGACCTGAATCCTAAATTATTGAAAAAATAAGAAACATCAGGAAATCTTTTATATAATAATTCTAGAAGCTCCAATAAATTCTAATTGAATAAAAATTTAACATTTTTTTTTAAATAAAAATTTAACATTTTTTTTTAAATAATAATTTAACATTTTTTTTTAAATAATAATTTAACATTTTTTTTTAAATAAAAATTTAATATTTTTTTTTAAATAATAATTTAACATTTTTTTTTAAATAAAAATTTAATATTTTTTGTTTTTTTTTTTTTTCTACCTGAATTTGGGAAGGAGTAATATCTTCAATATTTTTCGATAAGTCGACTTCTTCCGTCTGTAATTATAGAATAAAAAATTTAACATACTGAATCAATTTGATCAACATGTTTTATCAATCCACGAATTTGACTTTCAAGCAAATTAATACGACGTCGATATGATTCTCTATGTGAAGCATATTGCTGATTTAATAAAGATGAATCCAAAATCAAGGAATCGACCTAAAAATAATTATTCTGTTTAAAAAAAAAAAATATTAAAATTTTTCTATCTATCATACTTCCGCTCTTAAAATTTTAATCTCTTTAATTAAAACTGCTTTTTGTTTAATTAATTCATCAACATCAATCTCATCTATTTTCATTTGTTTTTTTCGTAAATTATCTAATTCTTTAACCATAGATTCATTTTCATTTTTAAGATTTTCAATTTGATCATCCTTTAAAATAGATTGATAAAAAAACTTACTTGTAAAGATATAAGCTCACGTAATTGAGTTGCCATCGCAGGTAATATTTCATCTTTATTTGAATCATCAACTGAATTTTCGGTAGTTTGAGCTTGAAGATATGTTCGTACTAAGAAAGTTTGAGTCGAATTTTTTGATATTTTGAACAAATCGCATATTAATGGATTTAAAAGACGATGCTTCAATAAATAATCACGGGTTGTTATTGATTTTAATAATATTTTCATATCATTCCCAGATAAAATTAAACGACTTTCTCGCCAAAAAATCTATTGAAAAAAAGTTATATTTAAATTAATAAATTATTATTATTTTTCTAAATAAAATTTTTTAAAATAATATTTTAAAATTATGTAAAAATATTTTAAAATAAATAATTTGTTGAATACAAATTTATTTAATTTCATCAAATATTCATAAAATTAAAAAAGATTACATATTTATACAAAATCTATTTATTTTTATATAAATATTAATTAAAAAAAAAATTTATATAAATTAAAATATAATTACAAAAAAAAATTTATATAAATTAAAATATAATTACAAAAAAAAATTTATATAAATTAAAATATAAT